>JASDQU010104666.1:324253-336346 GCA_032191745.1 Picea mariana | reverse complement strand
ATATATATATATATATATATATATATATATATATATATATATATATATATATATATATATATATATATATATATAATTTTATATAAAATTGACAAAATAAAAAAAGATAATGAATATATAGCTAATTACCATGTGACGATATTCATTCGATCCGCCATCAATGTGACCATATTTTCTACAATGTTTTGTAGTTGTTGCCATTAAAATTCTTACGGAACATTTGAGGCAACATTTTTTACAAGGGAAATAACATCTACCATCACCCTTTTCACCCTCTTTACTTTTTTCCCCACCTCTAACAACATTCTGCGACATTTTTTTGCACAAAAATACCCTTTCGGAACCGTCGTTGTTATAGCAAGTTTGTCGCAACATATTTAAATCGTCAAATATTTATAGTCCAATTTTAGGTCACTATCGTCGCAATTTTGACGATATTGACCTAAAAATATTTCTTTTTCCACCTATTTATTTTAGGTCATTTTAATGGTCAATTTTAAGGTTAGGTGACTTGTTGCTCTTACGATGGACAAACTACAGTCGTCGCTCTTGTGAAGAACATTGACCATAATATTTTATTCAAACTACATGTGTCGAGATAGCGACGAATACGGGGTGGATTTAGAAAAATTGAACTTTTTCTCTTGCATGTTGCGACGAAAGAGTACTTTCGTCGCAAGTAGTCGTCCCAAATTTTTCGATATGTAGTAGTGGGGGTTTCTACTGGATTGCAGTCTTCCATGCAGAATCTTTTGATTATGTTTGTTGCATACTTTTATTGACATATAGAAATATCTTTGGTTGATTGGTCAACCTCAATCCCCAAAAAACATTTCATTATGACAAGATCTGTCATCTCAAACTCAGATTGCATGGAATGTTTAAAATTGGTTAACTCAAGATTTCCAGTATATATCATGTCATCAACATATAAACATACAATCATAATTTTACCTTGCTAATCTGTTTTGGTGTATAGATTTGGCTCATTTGGGCTTTTGTTGAAACCTCTCTTGATCAGGTAAGTGTCAATTATGTTGTACCAAGCTCTTGGAGATTTCTTTAAGACATAAAAGGCTTTCTTCAACTGATACACTTTGGCTGGCTACTCTTTGACTTAAAATCTAGGTGATTGATCCACATAGACCTCTTCTTCTAAGACACCATTCAAGAAAGATTACTTGATATCCATCTGGTATACTTTCCATTTGTGTTGAGATGCTATGGATAAGAGAGTCCTTATAGTGTCCAACCTTGCTATTGGAGCAAAAGTTTCACCATAATCAATGCTTGGTTGTTGCGAGAATCCTTTGGCAACAAGTATTTCTTTGTGTTTTTCAATCTGCCCCTTTTCATTGAGTTTAGTTTTGTAAACCCACTTGACACCGATACTTGTCTTATGTCTAGGAAGATTAACAAGATCCCATGTCTTGTTCTTCTCAATGGAGTCAATCTCTTGGTTCATGGTTGAACCCAATGTGGTTTTTTAGCTTCCTCTTTAAAGGATGTAGGTTGACATGACATTGATGCAAACATATTGTGATGATCAATATCATCCAACTACAGATGGATTTCTCTCAAGCTTTGAGTTCTATGATTTTGAAGTTCAGAGGATGAATTTCTACTTGAAGAAGAGTTGTCCTGAGGACTTTTAGGTTGTGCTTGTACTTGAAATCTTGGAATGAAAGGATGACGTGTTTGTTATCTTGAATTTTCTATGTTTTCAGGAAGTGGCAGCAATGGATTTTGACTATCCATAAGATGATTTTCAGACTCACACTAGAACTGATTTTCAAGAAATTTGACATCTATGTTGTGAATGCGTTTATTTGAAATTGGATTGTAGAGTCTGTAGGCTTTGGGTGTCTCATTGTAGCCAACAAAAATTCATTTCTCACTTCTATCATCAAGTTTCTTCATTAATTCAGAAAGTATGTGAGAGAATGCAATACATCCAAATGTCCTAAGATGAGAAACATTTATCTTTGTCCCAGTCCATGCTTCTTGAGGGACCTTCATGTTGATACTAGTGGTTGGAGATCTATTTAGGAGATAAACTGAGCATGCTACTGCTTCATCCCAAAATACATTTGACAGGAATTTCTCTTTGAGAAATCTTCTTTCCTTGTTCATTATAGTCTGATTTTTCCTCTTAGCCACTCCATTTTGTTGTGGAGTATACCTGGTTGTAGTTTGCATGATTATTCATTGGGATTTGCAGAAATTTGAAAATTCTTTTGAACAATATTCTCCTCCTCCATATGACCTGAGAATCTTCACATATTTCCCTCTCTGTTTTTCAGCTTCAGCCTTGAACTCTTTGAACTTTGCAAAAGTTTCAGACTTGTGTCTGAGGAAATATATCCATATTTTCCTACTAAAGTCACCAATAAACATTAGCAAATAAACTCTACCACCTATTGAATTTGTTTGCATTGGTCCACAGAGGTCAACGTGAGCCAGCTATAGGTGTTGTTTGGCTTGAGTGGAGGACCGTGGAAATCTCGTTCTCTTATGTTTTCCAAGAATGCAAGACTCACATGGATGATTTTTCTCTTTGAAGATAGGTATACCTTTGACCATGGAGTGATTTTGTAGAAGGCTTAGACTCTAAAATGGTAGATGTCCAAATCTTTCATGCCAAACCATTGTTTCATTTGGGGTGGATGCACTTTGTGCATAATATTGGATCAAATTTGTAGTTCTAAGGGTTAGGGGAAACATTTTATTCCTAGTCATGTGGATTTCAAAAATCAATTTCCTGTTGGGGGTTTTGTCATATATCCTACATTAGGCTTCTTCAAAAAGTACCTTATAGCCATTTTCAACTAGTTTTCCTACATTTAACAAATTATGTTTCAAATCTAGAACGTGATAGACATTGTTTATGTCTTTATTTACATTTTGTTTAGTAAGAATATGTACTATTCCTTTTCCTTGAACTTTGACTAAAGAGTCATATCCAAGTGTAATATCAGATTAAACAGAAGAATCAATGCATGAAAGTAAATCTTTGTTACTTGTCATGTGATTGTTGCATCCACTATCCAACAACCGGAGATCTTTGTGTTGTTCTTCAATATTGTGGAATAAAAGAAACATTCTATTTGAGGTTTCTCCTTCATGATTTGAGACATGTGCTCTACCTGAGTGTTGATATGTTTGCTTCTTCCAGAATTTAGATCCATATTGCTCATACTTTTTGTAGTAGTAGCATTGTATGCTTGCTTTATCATTTGATATTCTCCCTCTACCTCTTTGAGGCTGGAAATTCTGATTTTGGTTTTGATGTCTGTACCTTCACTTGAGTGATTGTTACTTGGACTTCTCCCTCTTCCTCGATGACCTATGCCTCTGCTAAAAGAGAATTGAGTCTTGAAGGCGTTGGCTATTGACTCATCTTCGAGATGTAGTCTGGTCTCATGTGTCAACAAAGAACCCATTAGTTCATATGTTGAATAATTTGACAGATCCTTGGATTCAAGGATGCTTGTAACAACCATTTCAAATTTATTTGGTAGAATTCTAAGGAATTTCTCAACGATTCCTTGATCAGGGATGTCTTCACCAGTCAATCTCATCTAGATTACAATTCCCATGACTCTGGTCATAAATTGGTCCACGTTTTTAGACTCTGTCATTTTTAAAGTCTCAAAATGCATCCTCAAGGTCTGCAGCTTCACTGTTTTGACCTTGTCATTTCCTTGGTAAGCTATTTGTAGAATGTCCCAGGCCTTTTTGGAAGTAACAACGCTTATGATTTTTGAGAAAATCGAGTCATCCACTGAGTTCTGAATCCAAAATTTTGTCTTATTCTCTCTATTACTTTGTTCTTCCTAAGAAACTCTCTCTTGATTAGTCATGGAAACTAGGGCTATTGGATCTGGTTCCACGTAGCCAAGATCCACTGGATCCCAACACTGTTGTGCTTGTAAGAAGGATCTCATTCTAAGAGACAAAAAATCATAGTTCTTTCCAAGAAGAATCGACCCTTCTGTTGGTCCTAAATTGTTAGAGGTGGCCATCTTGAAAAGAAATAGAACAGAAAGAAAATGTTAGGGATTTTCGTGCTTTACCTGTTTACCACACGTAAAACTAGGTCTGTGAAGTTCTCTATGTGACTTCGGGTCGAAACACGCAGGGTAGATCACTTCTTTAGATCTGATATGGCTGGAACTGACTATCCGAGCACAAGATCTACAGAGTCATAGTTTTGATCTCTGTTCTTTATCAAACTCAGACCCTCTAAATGGTGGAATTGGGCTATCTGAGTGTACTCAAGAGCCAAAAAGAATAAAGTTCAGTTTCTCATGTGACTGGGAGATAAAAAACTAGGTGCTCTGGGACTTCAGGCTTTGGGCATTTTGACGTGTGAAGGCCTTAGTTCCTCCAAATAGCTGAATGGTCGAATAGTTGAATTGCTGCAAAGATCAACGGTCCTCGCTGATTGAAGATCAATGACTCACAATTCCTTTGGGAGTTCGATATTCGGGCCTTCTAAATGGACAATACTAACAATCCTCTGAAGTGATGAATTGGCGAACTCATGGAGTGTGGGATCTTCCTCCACATGTCCTCTTAATTGGATGACTGAGATTTACTTCGGAATTCCGACATTCGGGAGTTTCCTTCTGCCAATACCCATTGACCTTCGAAGTGTTAACTTTATGAAGTGTTAGATCGGCCGGCACATGTCCTCAACCTTCAATGGTCCAGATCAACTCCGAGACTCCGACCAGTTCTTGCTCCAATGCTTCACTTTGAAAAACCCTCTAGAGTGCTAAGCCTCCAAAGTGAGAGATCTAGCACCGTGTGTCCTCATTGATGAACGAATCAGATGAAATCCGACCTTCGGGAGTTCTTTCTCCACACTACTCACCTTTCCTCCAGAGCTCTCAACCTTCGAAGTGAGAGATATCATGCCACGTGTCCTTTTTCAATGTATGGTTGCAATGAACTTCAATGAATGGTCTAGATCTACTCTGGCTGATCACCTTTCCTTCCTGCATAAGGACTCCTCCGAGCCCTTCTTTACAGGCATCTTTGCACACAAGGAAGTTAGCTTCTAGGTCAGTGATTTTCAACACGGGTGCATGGGTCAGTAGATGTTTCAGGGTTTGGAATCTTTCTGCACATTGTTGTGTCCACAGGAATTTTGTCCCCTTCTTCTAGAGGGAAGTGATTGGACAACCAATCTTGGAGAAATCTTTTATAAATCTCATATAATATCTCGCCAATCCCATAAAGGATATGATGTCTGAGACATCCTTTGGGGTAGGCCATTCCATGATAGACTTGATCTTGTCAGGATCTACTGCTACCCCTTCCTTGGACAGAACATGTCCCAAGTAGTGTATTTGCTTATGAAAGAAGTCACATTTACTGAATTTGGCATAGAGTTGATGCTCTCTTAGCACTTGCAGCACAAGTCTAAGATATTCTTCATGTTCTTCTCTATTCTTAGAGTAGATTAAAATGTCATCAATAAAAACTAGTACAAATTTATCTAGAAATTTACTGAGTACATTGTTCATTAAAGAACATGAAAGTGGCAGGGGCATTGGTTAACCCGAATGGCACTACCACAAACTCATAGTGACCATACCATGTTCGGAAAGAGGTTTTATGGATGTCTTCACCCTTAATTCAGACTTGATGGTATCCCGACCTCAAGTCAATATTTGAGAAAATAGATGCGCCTCCCAAGTGGTCGAATAGATCATCGATCCTAGGCAAGGGGTACTTGTTCTTTATGGTTACTTTATTAAGTTGCCTATAATCTATACACAGTCTAAGGGTGCCATCCTTCTTTTTCAAAAACAGGACTGGTGCTCCCCATGGGGACACGCTGGGTCGAATATAACCCTTATCCATCATTTCTTTCAATTGCAATTTGAGTTCAACTAATTCAGGTGTGCTCATCCGGTAGGGTGTCCTAGACACTGGCACCGCTCCTGGTGCGAGTTCTATCAAGAAGTCAATGTCTCTTCTTGGAGGTAGACTCGGTACCTCTTCCAGAAACACATATCTGTATTCTTTCAGGATAGCGTGATCATTAGGGCTTGGTTTAGCACCTTCGATTGTTTTCAATACCTGTATTGCATATAGGGGACATCCCTTTCAGCAATACTTTCTCATTTGCAAGGTTGATATTTGTCTCACCGAGACTGGTTTTCGGATCCCTTGGAGGGTTATCCTTTTTCCTTCTTTGCTCACACATTCTAAGGTTTTATGGTAATAGTCCAGTTTGGATTTATGGGCGACCAACTAGTCCATACCAATCAACAAGTCGTATGATCCCAGGGGTAATACATTAAGGGTTTCTTGGGTGGGAAATTCACCCAACATTAATTGGCAGGATGGTATGACCTCTACTACCTTTCTTTTGGTGCCAGTGGCTAACTGTACCAACCATGGTTTAGTTTGCTTCTGTGGCTGTAGTTTACACTTATCAACAACTCTAGGGGCTATATAACTCAAATTTGAACCAGGGTCAATCAAAACAGACACCAGATGGTTGAAAATCATACCTTCTATTTCCACCACTAAATCTTGGTGGTAAACTTGGTTATTATCCAAGGCTGCATAAATTTGCAGCACACTCCTTGCCACATCATTGACTATGGTAGCTTCCTGCATGTTATAAATTTTCCGACTGTTCTATTGTCGGTGTGGACAGTCTCTCAGGAGATGCTCTTCTCCGCAACCCCAACATTTCAGAGGTTCTTTCTTTGGGTTATTAGTCTTTACTGGTATAGGTCCAGAAGTTTTATTTCCCTCCATCGAGGGAAAGTTTTGCTAGAGTACACTCCGGGTTGGGAAGTTCATTTTGGGGTTCTTTTTGTAGTTTTTAAATCCTGAGGATTTGCTCCCCTTTTTCTGAAATCTCAAACCACTCTTATGTTTCCAGTCTCCACGAGACTCTACCTGATGTCCATATTGTTCATGACAATATGTTGCCTTTCGTATAGTGTCTTCTAAGGTCTTTGGCTTGTCGAATTCAATTCAGTTCCGGTATTCCTTGGGTAGCCCACTGATGAAGTGTTGTGCCTTTGCCTTCTCTGCTTTGATGTAGGGTACATATCTCAATAAGTCGAGGAATTTGTTGACATATTCCTCCATAGTAAGTTGTCCCAGTTTGATTTCATAAAACTATTTAGCCTTCTCGTCGAAATATCTTTCCGACAAATACTTCTTCCGAAAGTACTTCTCAAACCATTTCCAAGACAAGTCCTCCTCGCAGATCCCTTTCATATTCTTAAGGTCTTCCCACCAGATGGAAGCCTTTCCGTTCAGATTGAAAGTGGCCACTGAGGCCTTCAAATTCTCTGAAAAATCATGGACTCTGAAATATTTCTTTAGTCCAAGTAGCCAGGCCTCATATTCCTCTCCCTTATTTATCTCACCGTCGAAGGAGGAAGGTTTAGCCTTTTTGAATTCCTCAAATTTATGACTCTTGGAAGTCTTTTTCTTCTTCTGTTTTCTTTGAGAATAGGAACTGGTCCTACTGCTGGAAGAGCCTTATGAATCACCAGCTTCCTTCTCAGTGGAATCGTCTGGCACTGGTCCTTTACCTATGGGGTGGACCTTTCTTGATGTGCTTCTCTCAGTATGGCCACTGATACGACCATGATTCTGCATCTCAGGTTCATGCTGCATTTTTCGCTGTAGGTCGGATAAGCTCTGCAGTAACACCACATTAATTCCGGTTTGCTTTTTTTGTTCTTTCATCATCCTTTCATTGTCGGCCTTACAGGTTTGCAATTCAATCATGAGACTCCTCACAGTCTCGGCTAGGTCTAGAGGGGTTCCTAATTCTCTTATTTCGTCAGACTCTTCGCCTCTGTTGTGGAGTCTTCTCCCACCTCTTGGTGAGTAACCATACTCTGCGTCTATAGATTCCCGTGGTTGATCGTCCGCTAGAGTGAAAAAGGAAAACGCTGGATATTAGTCAAGAGTTAAATACATTTTTATAATTTGTGCATAATTTATAACTCTTTCACATGCATATATAGTCGGGTTCTCATTTTTCAAGTTTTTAATCCTGGACAAGAGATTCAAGTTAGGGGGTTACTCCTCGTAGGAGTGCTTCGAACGGAGCTTATGCGGAACTCATTCATGAGCCCAAGTAGGCCGAGTGTTGTAACCATGCTCTGATACCACTTTGTAACATACCCACTACCTAAAATCAAACTATTTCGTTGATTTCTCAACAATGAGAATCCCCGAAGCTTGCAGCACTGAAATGACAATCCCAATCCACAGGTCTTTATTTCCCTATCACGGACTCTTCTTCACGCACTTGTGACATTTCCCTAATGATAGTTTGGGGTTTCGGGGTTTCATGATCCCTGATGAAAAAATTTCCTGTCCTCTCGAACTCCCGATATCTGATGAGAAATTTCACCGATACACACCCTTTATGCATTAGCCCTCCTGGCTATGCTCTGGTTCATGTGACCACTAATTCATAAGGATGCAGCCTTATCTTTCTTTTGGGGTTTTGGACTGCAAAATCCCGGTGTGCTCCAACTCCCGTTATCCCTCCAAGATAAGCTCGTGGTCCACATGACCTTCCCCCTATATGACCGTAGCCATACCTCCTCATTGGGTTTTCAGACTTTTCAATGTCGAAATACACTTATCCTCAAGATTCATGATCCCTTGAATCTCGACTTGCTCTTTATGCACTAGCTCTCCTAGCTAGGCTCCTTGCCCATACGACCATTATCCCCATGACCACAATCTTACCTCTCGTCATGGTTTCAAGCTTTTAAATGCCGCAATGCATTGGCCCACGGGATTCCCGATCCTTCGAATCCCGATACGCTCCAACTTCTGATAGCCCTCTGGGCTAGGCCTTTGGCCCACGTGACCACTATTTCACAAGACCGTAGCCTTGTCTCCTATCGGGGTTTCGAACATTGCAATGTCAAGATGCCTAAACATTTTGTCCTCGAAATATCCGATATCCCAATGATCGAAATTCCGATAGACGACTTCCTGTCAGGACCTTCCCTGATGGCTCCGATTGCTACCTCACGTCCTCCTCTGATGGATGGTGTAGTGTACCATTTTCTCTGATACCAATTTGTAGTGCACCAATTGCTCTGATACCAATTTGTAGTGTACCCTTCACTACACAGGTTCACCCAACCTCTCGGTTTACCATTCATTACATGGATTTAAAAACAAATGCATTTAACCAGAATTAAACACACTTAACAACTCGGAGTAAAATATATGGGTACTGCTATAATTAAATGTTCCATAGCATTCATCATTAATTCATTTACATAGCAGAAAACATGATACAGAACAACACAGTCATGCCAAACGTGTTAAATCATAATTCAGAATACTTATCTTGTATCAGCTGG
Source organism: Picea mariana (assembly GCA_032191745.1). Taxonomy (NCBI): domain Eukaryota; kingdom Viridiplantae; phylum Streptophyta; class Pinopsida; order Pinales; family Pinaceae; genus Picea; species Picea mariana. Next base: position 326,966 of record JASDQU010104666.1, on the reverse strand, counting down.
AGAAATCACCAACCAAGTGCAGGCCTTCCACGAACCTCCCAGCCTTAGACCACACTGTTCATCAGCTCAATAGTAGGTCACCCCCAAGCTGGGACCAAGCTCCACCCCCGGGAAAGGAATCTAGACCCAGGCTGAGGTTACAGGGAAGACAACACATACACATTCAACAAGAAGAACCTCTCCCAGGAATCTCCCATGCTCACTGCACACAGACCCTCATTTCCCACATGCCTGTTCCACCCCAAGAGAGTGCACCTTCTCTGTCACCTAGACAGTCCTTCGGCTTCCAGTCTCCCTTACCTTGGGTTACAGGAACAGGTCGGATCGGAATTCTCTGGGCTCTATGGCAGCTATAGGGATTTCTCTCAGGAGTTCTCTTCTCCCTCTGCTCACTCTCTCACCTAGAGGAGTCGCTCACAGGCCAACAAGCCTCACGCAGTCCAGTACTGCGTGACCACAACAACCCACGGGAAACACAGACACAGGCTTCCCCAAATCGGTTCAGCAGACACAGGATGATCTCACGGTGTTGATTTCGGAACAAGGTTCTACACACAGGCTAACTCAGCTTTTTCTCAACAAACAAGGATGCTTCCACTTGAGTCCAACACAGGCTTCCTGTTTAGGGAATGCGCACATGATATTTCTCAGAGTCAGACACAGAATCCACGCTCACTGGACGGGGTTGTACACGGATTCTTCAGGACAACACTGGCTTTCTTTTCTGTATCAAGATTACGCAAGGGTCTCTTGCAGACTAGCTTCCCTTGATCCCCCTCAGGACAGACGGATCGAATGGATGAGAACCCCCCCCTCACGGCTTACTTCATCTCTTTTATTTGCATGCACCAAGGCTGACACTTGTCACCCTTGGAACTGCATGCGTTCCACAGTGTGCATCCCCTTTGCATGTTCCCTCCCTTTCCAGGAACTTAGGATAAAATAATATGCACACGGCTCTTTTTGGAAATAAGATTAAAATATTATTCCAGGCCTAAGCCCCCTAGGCTCATCACTCAGCCCCTTTCCCACCTTCTAGCCCCTAGTTCCTTTCCCACTCTGTGGACGCTCAGTCCCCCTTCACTCATTCATCGTGGTCGGTCTGCACCTGGCGGTGTTTATATTTTATTAAATATTCTGCATACATACAAGTACAACAACAGGCTCCTGGCCTTCAACACTTAGGCTCCCTGGCCTAACAAACACATAAGCCTACAACTTATAGGAACTTAGCTCACCAGCCTATAACACATATGTACAATTTGTTTCATACATCAGGTTTATAAAGGGCTCAGCCTTGGGGACATTACAATCCCCCTCCCTTATTTTTGCACTGTCCTCAGTGCAACTTACACTGTCTCTGCAAGCCTTTCAAAATTTGCAAAAATATGCGGGTACTCTACACGCATAACTTCTTCATGCTCCATGTCGCATCCTCAGGACCGTACCAGGTCCACTGTACCTTTACAAGCTCTATAGCTCGATTTCAGAGCTGTTTGCTTTTCCTGTCCACTTGCAGGACACTTTTTGGTTCCACCTGAATCATATTCCAATCGATTACCTGATTAGCATCAGGTATATAGATTTCTTAAGTAATGAAATATGAGATACCTTAGGTACAGTCGTGGGTGTAGTAATGCAATCATTTATGCAATGTATATGTGTGTATATACAAACAAATTCAATAACATTAAAACTGTATACAATATACACATCATATAATAAAATAGAGAATTGTACTTATCTTTTGAGTGAAAAGTCCTCCCACCCCGGAGCAGAGCTATGAATCCATCGTGCAATGGCTTCCCAAGATAGCCATGGTCCACAATCCTTATCCACATGGTCTATGCCAAGGTACCAGACCTCAACAACACTCCAACCATTCAAACCTCGGTAGTACTCCAACCAACGGTCTCTCATTCCCCACATGCCTGTTCCACCCCAGGAGAATGCACCTTCTCTGTCACCTGGACAGTCCTTCGGCTGCCAATCTCCCTTACCTTGGGTTGTAGGAACAGACCAGACCGGAAGTCTTAGAGCACCGCGGCTCCGAGAGTTCCAACTATCCTCAAATGTTTCCAAGCAGCATCTTCCCGAGATACTCTTTGTAGCCAACAATTTAACTTTTATCAACATCATCTCATCTGCGTCAACCACATGCAGTTATCGTGAGAGTACATACAAGAATTCATTTAGGAATTCCAATTAATTCGAAAGGAAATTCAACTTTTATTCCAAAAACATGACATCCTATTTCATGATTTATCTTGGTTGTTGCCACATTATGAATGCAGTCATCCCTGTGATTTTTTTTTTTCCCACAGGCACAAAACTGCCTACAATTTTCGTGCAAGACTTCATCTTGCCTACTGCCAACAAATTGTCGGTATTTTCTGTACATCATAATTCAATATGTACAACATCTTATGCAATAATCTTAGAATTTCTGCACCTGGAAATTCAATCACAATTACCAAACAACTTGACTAGTAGAATGACTCGTCATTCTATGCATATGCATGTCCACTGTTAACAACCGTAAGTTCATTATTTCAATTTTCTGAACATAAAATTTTAGGTAGTCTCCATTCTTGTGACTACTTGACTTGTAACTTTCCTGTTGCAGTGTTTAACAGTTCCTGAAATGTTCTCAATTTCAGGGGTTAGCAACATTTCAGCCATCAACATAATTATTTCCATGCAATAATATATA
>JASDQU010104666.1:284248-296454 GCA_032191745.1 Picea mariana | reverse complement strand
TCAACAGTAGGTCACCCCCGAGCTGGGACCGAGCTCCACCCCCGGGCAAGGAATCTAGACTCGGGCTGAGGTTACAGGGAAGACAACACATACACATTCAATAGGAAGAATCTCTCCCAGGAATCTCCCACACTCACTGCACACAGACCCTCATTCCCCACATGCCTGTTCCACCCCAGGAGAGTGCACCTTCTCTGTCACCTAGACAGTCCTTCGGCTGCCAGTCTCCCTTACCTTGGGTTACAGGAACAGGCCAGACCGGAATTCTCCGGGCTCTATGGCAGCTACAGGGATTTCTCTCAGGAGTTCTCTTCTCCCTCTGCGCACTCTCTCACCTGGAGGAGTCGCTCACAAGCCAACAAGCCTCAAGCAGTCCATTACTGCGTGACCATAACAACCCACGGGAAACACAGACACAAGCTTCCCCAAATCGGTTCAGCAGACACAGGATGATCTCACGGTGTTGATTTTGGAACAAGGTTCTACACACAAGCTAACTCAACTTTTTCTCAACAAACAAGGATCCTTCCACTCGAGTCCAACACAGGCTTCCTGTTTAGGGAATGCGCACATGGGATTTCTCAGAGTCAGACATAGACTCCACGCTCACTGGACGGGGTTGTACACGGATTCTTCAGGACAACATCATCTTTCTTTTCTGTATCATGATTACGCGAGGGTCTCTTTCAGACTGGCTTCCCTTGATCCCCCTCAGGATAGACAGATCGAATGGATGAGAACCCCCCCCTCACGGCTTACTTCATCTCTTTTATTTGCATGCACCAAGGCTGACACTTGTCACCCTTGGAACTGCATGCGTTCCACAGCGTGCATCCCCTTTGCATGTTCCCTCCCTTGCCAAGAACTTAGGATAAAATAATATGCACATGGCTCTTTTTGGAAATAATATTAAAATATTATTCCAGGCCTAAGCCCCCTAGGCTTAGCCCCTAGGCTCATCACTCAACCCCTTTCCCACCTTCCAGCCCCTAGTTCCTTGCCCACTCTGTGGACGCTCAGTCCCCCTTCACTCATTCATCGTGGTCGGTCTGCACCTGGCGATGTTTATATTTTATTAAATATTCTGCATACATACAAGTACAATAGCAGGCTCCTGGCCTTCAACACTTAGGCTCCCTAGCCTAACAAACACATAAGCCTACAACTTATAGGAACTCGGCTCACCAGCCTATAACACATATGTACAATTTGTTTCATACATCAGGTTTATAAAGGGCTCGGCCTTGGGGACATTACAAATGGTCTTGATCACCTCTCACGATTTCGAGACTTCTGATGATCCGGAAGTCTTGTCCTCATGACTTGTGAAATTCCGAACCCCAATGCACCTATTGACTTCTCCATCGGGACTTCCCCGATGGTCTGGATCTCCGCCACGTGTCCCGGCTGATGGACAACCTTGATCCAATCTCGTGATTTCGGAGTTTTTGATACCCCGATGACAGAAATTCTCTGTCAACTCAAAACCCCGGGAGACGATATACTGACGGGCTCTTGATTTCCGCCACGTGTCTGCACAAACAGACGGTCCAGATCATTTCGATGTTTCGGGACTTGAAATGCCCCAATGTTCTCGACCTCGAGAACTCCAATGTTTCGAGTACCGATATCCCTATGTGTGAACCTTCTCGTCGGCATTTTACCTCTACTGTTCACAAAGGTTTAACCCTCATGCATCTCTTAACAGATCCAACGACTGTCGGGTTTTTCTAGCTATGATCTAATGGCTCAGATCTGTCCCACCTTGTGCATTCTTCCACTACTTCATGGATGTGGAAAGATCAACGGTCCAAATGTTCTCATGGACCTTGGGGGGGGGGGTCTACAATCCTGATTTCATCGCTATTCACGAAGATAGAGAGAAAAAGGGGCAAGGTATGTAATTCCCCGATTTCATCGCTATTCACGAAGATAGAGAGAAAAAGGGGCAAGGTATGTAATGCCCTTGTTACTTTCATCAATCTGACGGTCGTGAATTACCATGGGTCTTCCGACAGGATCTCATCTGTCGATTCGTTACTTATCCCTATGCTGCTACTTCAAAATTTTAAGAGGGTCATTCCTCCTCGTACAGGGTTATTAAGACTTTCCCATTCAAGTCCTTTTTCCGGGTTCTTAGTAGACCTTCCCAAGGAGGGAATCTTTGTGAAGAGATCTATTCTGGGGCATCCTTGGAGACGGGTAAGGGGAAACAACTTCCCGAGAATGGGTCGAAAGTTTGACTTGGTTCAACTTATGCGTAATTAAATTCATTTATCAATCATAAGCCGATTCATTCATTTTCTGTTATAAGCATATATCTACCCTTTCTTATCAAAACACTGCACAGACATTATTTACTGCAATCGTTCACAATTTCACAGTTTATGAGCATATACGTCAACATATGAATTTCAAGATGCAATATATAAAACACTTATCAGAAATAACACCAGGAGTGAGTGCAACTACTGAGAGGGGTGCTCATTTCCACCCAACCATAGGCGTAGTGACTCTCAACGGATTTACCACTAGCCACCCCCGAGTTGAGACCACGATGTTGTGAGACTGCATCTCTCTGTCTTCCAGTGACCAGGAGCAAAGGTTGCAATCCTTCCTCTCTGCTATCACTCACTCTGTGTAATGCTAGAGTTCCCCTCGCGTCTGCCCTCTCCAATCACTTCTTCCCCATGCCTTCTCCTCTTGCGAGGTTGTGTGTGACGCGATTACCCTCGCTTTGATCAGGCCTGATGGCTCTACGGATAGGTGTTTCACCTCCCCATCCCTCATTAATCCATCAACCTACCAACCTGCAAGGCATTAAATTTAGGGCCAGCGAGCCGCTTTTGGTTCTTTGGGCCAGTGGAATCCAAATACGGTATTAATTCTTGGTGGAAGTTAATGCCACCTTTCCAGGTGCCCTCCACTGCCATCATGGTCTCTTTTTCTACACATCCCCTCTCAGCAGTCCTGCAATAAATTCAAAATGTTATTCACATTCATTGACCTCTTCCTTAAGGTCCATTTACATCACATATTCACATTTGTGAGTTTGCCATAGTTCTTGGCCAGTCTAGTTATATTTACAAGCTGGGGGAAATAGGGTGTTACACTTGATCTGATGACTATTCTTTCTCTTTCCCATATCTAACAATTGAAAAGTGTTCGCCTCTTCTATGGACTAGAGACTTCTCTCCAAGGTTTGTGAAGAGGATTACTTCCTGCGCTCTTGTCTGCGAGACAATGTTTTCTCTATGCTCTTCCTCTTAGGAACAAGATGCTCTCGAGGCTCTGTGAAGAGGCTTATATTTGCTCTGATACCATGAAAAAATAATAAGTAAAGAATATAATATAGAGAAGAGAGGTTGGGAACAAGAATGTGCAGAGCGCATTCGTATTAGATGAAAGGATGAACCTTATAGGTGAGAAACATTAAAACTTAATCAAGAAAAAAAACAAGAAATCCTAATGATCGATATAGCTGGCCAGAACAACAATCAATGTACATTCACATATTGTTGAGGTTACAGTTATAACTAACAATTCCATTACCCTGAGTTTGGGTCTACTTTTCCATGGACTTTGATTACCCTGGCCATTTGATTAATTATTTTGTTTGTCTCATATTGGTTGATTGATTATTTCGTTTGTGTCTCAGATTTATTTATCAAGATTATTTTTCTTATGTCTTAGATTTGCAGATTTGTTCAGAGATAGTCTAGTCTAGGCGTATACTTTGCTCAGAAATGTCGTTACCAAATGTTTAGTATTTGAGAGGGGTTACATTTCTATCATCCAACAAGTCTCATCGTTGCAGAAGGTCAATTTGAATTTATGGAAAAAATAGTTCATATTTGCAATAGAATAGTGTAACAACAATAGTCATCAATTCCGAACGATAGATAGTTCACAAAATTGGATGATATTCATGAATTTTCAATAGTGAATGATAGTTCACAAAATTGGATGATATTCATGAATTTTCAATATCAAAGAGTAACTTAAAATTAGTCAACTTAACATTTTATGTATGTGACCCATGCAAAGATACTTTCATACAAAACAATAGCTTACAACAATGGCCAAAATTTCCAATAAAAATCACCATGTCATTATGAGAGTAATAATTTCATATGGCCACCCGAGGTGTAGGACATTCGGTGACGGAGTGTGTTGTTAAGATGCTCTGTGATGTTAAAGTCAGTGGTTCGAAACCTGCGGGGACAAAAAACCCAGCCATGTTAAGGGTTGGTGTGGCTCAGGCCAGGTGTGATCCACGGGTGATTTTGACGGCTTAGATGCCCCTGAGTCACGGTTTCTTAGCCACAGGTTAGTTCCACATGTCACGGACAAACTAACAAAAACAAACAAAAAATACTTTCATATGGCCAAAATTTTCAATATAAATCTCCATGTCATTTAACAATACTCTCCTTTTAGTTCATGAAATTCAAAAAATCATGTTATTAAACATTACTCTCATATTGGTAGACAATATATGATATATAAAGTAAGAGCCCAAGTATTTATATAAATGAGTAAAATAAATATAGAATTATGCATATTTAAAGATTAAGTCATTTTTATTGAGTATAAATGGGAATATTGTTGTATTGGAGCTTAGTTCATTGAGAGGTTGTCCTTCAAAGAGGCAAGTGAATAAGAATTTATGTTTTCCTAAAATGATCATGGTAAGGTGTTGCTCTATCTTAAGGTATTTTGATATATGAAGTATTCAAGCATTTCTTACCCAATATTGTACATTTTATGTGTGATTGCATTTTTAGATCTAAGGTAGTCTACAATTGGTATCCAAGCACTTTCAAAGACACACTTGGGACAATATTTTCCACTTGATTTTTTTTGTAAATTGGAGCCATGATATCAGATCCTTTTCTGAGCATTCTTTTGCAAAAATTTCAATAACTAACTACATATCTATGTTCTCGAAATAATAGACAATAAAGAGTAGTAGCATTATGGCTCTCTAACTCCACTCATTCATTCTCCATTACTCTCCTCCCTTTCAAAGGGCTCACTTAAGGAATTATATAGTTTTTCCTCATTCCCTCTTAAGAAATAACATTAACTCCTAGATCCACAATAATAGGATCTAATTACAAAAGAGGAAAAACAAGATCCATGAATGTAGGATCTCAAACTATCTTTAAGCACATAATGGAAAAAGTCTCAAAACCACCCAAGACTTTTCATCCATGTCCTTGATTCTCTCAACCTATAATTGAGAATAATGGAAAATTGGTGTGAGATGGTTTCTCACATAAAAACCAATTTCCAAAATGATAATTTAATGATAAATAGATGATTCTAACTTCCCTCACAAGTATTAATCATTTTACATCAAAAGTGAATAATATATGAGTTTTCCAAAAGCTCATAAAGCATAATTAAATGCATGAGCATCTCATAAAAGCATAAGAATGCATGGGACCCTTTTTCCCACAAAGCATTAATAAAATGCATGAGAAAATAAAACTCAAAACATATAAGTTCACCACCTTCACCACTCTGCATATCAACTTGGTGAACACAGTAAAGTCCTTCCATGTGTGGAAATCTGTCTGGATCATGCCTCCCCACAAAGAACCTTTTGGTCTCCAAAAGTATCAACTTTATCTGTATACAAATTTCCTCAAAAGGCATATTCTTTCAAGACTCCTTCACACATACTTCATAATCAGCATGCAAAGCCAATACTTTCAATTGTTGCAAAGTAAATTTTTGGAAAGGCACATCCCTTGTCTGCTTCACCTCTATTCTTCAAAGATGAAATTTCGAAGCCCACCTGCATAATCTTGCAACCTATAGCAAATGATACATGCGCTACAATATTTGGCGTACCTTACTTTCCAAGAGTTTATAGCTACACTCTTGGTCAAGTTTACAATGAATCGCCAAAATGGCTTAGGAGAATTGCTTCATACAACTTATTACAATGATGATTACAAAATGAAGCCACTTAAGGCTTAAGGCGCAAAATAACTCCTCTCTCTCTCCTCATTCAAGAGTAGCTAAACATCCATTACAATGCTTCATAATCATTAAGTTCAATAGTTAAGGCAACATGCCTCAAATGTGCACTAGTGGTGGAACTTTATGGTTTCCAATCTCCACTACAAAAAGTGCAATTTATATCAAATTTCAAGGCAATTCTCATGCAAAATCTGATGTCAAAATATGCACAAATGGGAAACTTCTATGGTTATATGTACCCATTACAAAATTGTGCATCATAGCCAAAAATAGGTACCAATGGTGTGAAACCACTATTACATGATGATATATGCAAGCTCAAATCAATGTGCACTAGTGGTGATAGTTCCCAATTCCCACTACATTCAAACATGCATATGAAAACCTTATAAAAACGGATTTCAAAGTTGATCGTGCCTCATTGCACGGGATTCTACAAAATGACTTCTCACACATAAAAATCAATATATCACTCTAAAGCACATATAGCGACAATAAAGCACATATAGCGACAATAGTGAATACCAATTTGTGGTGGCCATAGGAAAATCTTAATGCTTGTGTGTTTTCATAACTCTGATCCAATTGGTTTAGACATAGTAGCCACTACCGTAACTAGAATGTGGATGGCCAGTGGATGGCCAGCCCAAAGCTGATGTCCCCCTCAATTATTTTGGCACATTCATAACCAATTGGTTTCACTTGGCATAAGATAGTGTATTATGCCAAACAAATATGAAGTAGTGTTCCAGGTCCCCATGGCACATGAGCAACCAAAATTCATTCTCGTATCAACAATCTAGTTGAAACAAACAATGGCTTGGATATAGCCTTGGATATAGTGTTGCTCTCCTTCATTGTCAATTGTCAAACATGACAACTTAGCCAATATGAATTTTGAACCTATGAGATTCGTTTTCTATGTCAGGCATTCTTCAAAGTGACCCATGGAAAGCATGACATTGCTTTTCGATGTCTCAAGTCTTTTTGTTCCTCAAGTTAAGGTCGAGCCTCTTTCTTAGGGTCAAGCCTCTTTGTTGGAATTCAACTCTAATTATAAAGGACAAAAATTTGGGTCCAAACCTAATTATCAGTTATGGAGAACTCAATAGAGACGACAATGGAGTCCTGCACGGAAGGGTCCTTGAAAACCCTCGCCAAAATTATCGCCAACGACCATTTCTACGTCATTATTCAACCCACACAACTTGAACACATATTCGTTTGCATTGAAGATACACAATAAACACCTGTAACCAAGTTCAAGTGCTCGAAACGGTCTTCGATATTGTTGCGGAGTTTGAACATAAACTGCTCGTCATATTTTGGTTGAGATTCTGAGCAATATCTCGATGGTAAGCTTTCGATCCTGAAATTTGATCTTCTTTTCCTCGTCACACCCTTACAAGATATCAAAAGAGGCTTCGATCCTACAAATAGACGAAACATGATTTGTGCCATCGAGGTGGCAAGATGGCCGCTATAGACGAGATGTGTGATATCATATGCTTAGCTCCCCTCACTTTGCGAACAGACCCCCTCAAGCAATCAAAAAAACATTTGTTGTTTGGGAGGGCCATTAGATTCGTACCCAATGGGGACTACTGGAGGCTGCTGCGGAGAATTTCTTCTGCTCATCTATTTGCCCTGCGCAGAATCGCTGCCCACGAAGTTGGCCGCCAGGCGGACGCTGCCGGAATGCTTGTTGATATTCAAAACGAGTATCAGTATAACGGGGTTGTTAGGCTTAGACCACACCTGCAAGGTGTTGCGCTGGACAATATCATGGGAGGGCTTTGGTTCGAGAGATGCCAAGGCTCTTGCAAGTCATGGCTAAAATGACGACCACTGTTTTTCGAATTTGTATAGGCCAGATTCGTCGATCCAATGAACTGGAATGAAGTGAAAACAACTTTCTCCACAGAATTGGATTTTTCGCGCAATCTCATAACATTCAAGACCCTATTGACGGTTGGCTCAATCATCTCATTTCTCGGCTTGAACCTAAAATCCATGGGAGTGGCAACATGGAAAATTCCATCAAAACATTTATTTTAAAACGCCATCAAGATTGGCTCTATGAAAAGACAGTCCTGTGTATGTCTTCCAGGAGATCATATATGCACAATAGATCCATTAGAAATAATATAATGATATTATGAAGAGTGTATTCATATTGGAACTCCATATCATTTCTACAGTTGAAACAACGTGGAAGATGTACATTTAAACAAGTTGCAGAACCGTCTTGAACAATGTGGCTCTGCAACATACGCGTACAAAAATCTCACACCAGCCAACGATCATCACACACCGTTTCATTTGTCATCATGGTCGGAAAACAAAACAAGCTGATAGATGCAGAATTATAGTGATGGCGGAAAGAAACACCGATAATGGAAGCAATGTAGCCTTCCCCAAACTTGTAGATCGTTTGCACGTCCATCGTCCATCCTCCCATTATATTCCTGCTAATCACCTTTCGATCTTATGGAGGAAACGATTCCTGTATGCAGACCATATTCTGGGACCGAGGAGGATCCATTTGGATCATATCCCTCCTACTGAATCTGAAATTTAAAATCAACAAAATTCAATTTTGCAGATAAAATATCCATTGCTTACCAAGCCAGTACCAAGCACTTTCTTCTTGTAACATTTTTTCTTCAATGTCTGATGGAGCTTCCTTCTTCGCAGGCTCTTTAATCATATGCCAACTTGACTGGTAGTGAATTTCAGGGTGCAATTTCCAGCACCTCTTCTCCCAATGGCCACTGATGTTGCAGTAACTGTAGAAATTCATTCGCTTTCCATTCAATTTTGTGTTCCTGACAGGAGGAATGGGAAGGTGTGTTTTTTGCTTGGTCTCACTTTTTGTAACCCCGTCTCTTTTCTTAACCCAAATTTTTGTTTGTTTGATGCATTGCATAATCATTTTTCTTATATGTAAGAAAAGAATTGAAATGTCATTTATATTTTCCTGAGTGGTTCTTGTTCTAATGAGGACAAGATGGCTTGATTCCTTTCTTGGAATTTGATGGTAAAGAGATTGTTTTTGCTTGAAAAACCTTTGAGCATTCTCCATTCTCTTCCTTTCCACAACCCAAACCTGAAAATCATGGTTTTTGTACCACCTCTAATGTCTTAGTGACTTGTTGGCCATGAATGCCAAGTCCACCTCCTTTGTATCCCATCTTCGTGAGGAGCTTCATGCTCACGTTAGTTTCATATTGAGACACAATTGAACATGAAGAAACATCATATACCTTGGTTTGAGTTTGTGCATCCACGATAGAAGACTCTTTGTCCTCCATTCGTTCACCATGCTGCAATTTATCCAAGAGATCATCTTTGGCTTGCAATTCAAGCTGCAATTCTTGAATAATTTCATTGAGGACTTCTCCATGCAGCTAAGGTCTTTCTTGAAGCTCTTTCTTCTCTTCTTCTGCAACCTTCAAAAGTCTCCTCAACTCTGAGTTTTTAGCTTGAATGATGTGATTTATCTCTTCTAATTCTTGAAGTCTTTCTGCTCACTTCGCTCCTTTTCCAATCCTGCAAAATAGTCAACCTAGCTGTGATACCACATGATTTGAAAATGGGAGAGTACTTTACTCTACGCAAGTTTTCAATCGAGAATTGTTTTCTGATGAATTAGTTGCATAAGGATTAAAGGGCATATGAATCCATGATTAACCATGCTTTTAAACAATAATACATAACATACATGAACTCAAATAGAATAAAGAACATGAAAAGACAATAAAGAGATAACAGATGTTGGTAAGGGAGTTCACCCCTCCTGGGCTACATTGCCAGACCCACTTCAATTGGAATATGGATCGCTTTCATTCCTTATTCAAAATATACTAGGACCTTCACATAAGTGATTACATAAGATATGCCTTCTCCTCCGGTGATGATTCAAGAAGACTACTCACACTCATATCTCTCCTTACATCAAGAAGGATAATTCCTTACATGAATAAGTCTCTTAATGCTTACGAGGAGTAGCCCTATGTCTCTCTAACTCCACTCATTCACTCTCCATTAATCTCCTCCCTTTCAAAGGGCTCACATAAGGCATTATATAGTTTTTCCTCACTCCCTCTTAAGAAAGAGCATTAACTCCTAGATCCACAATAATAGTATCTAATTACAAAAGAGGAAAAACAAGATCCATGAATGTAGGATCTCAAACTATCTTCAAGCACATAATGGGAAAAGTCTCAAAACCACCGAAGACTCTTCATCCATGTCCTTGATTCTCTGAACCTATAATTGAGAATAATGGAAAATTGGTGTGGGGTGGTTTCTCACATAAAAACCAATTTCCAAAATGACAATTTAATGATAAATACGTGAGTCTAACTTCCCTCACAAGTATTAATCATTTTACATCAAAAGTGAATAATATATGGGTTTTCCAAAAGCTCATAAAGCATAATTAAATGCACGAGCATCTCATAAAAGCATAAGAATGCATGAGACCCTTTTTCCCACAAAGCATTAATAAAATGCATGAGAAAATAAACTCAAAACATACAAGTTCACCACCTTCACCACTCTGCAAATCAACTTGGTGAACACAGTAAATTCCTTTCATGTGTGGAAATCCGTTCGGATCAACCAACCATAGTGATGTGCAATGGGCTGATGGACGATCTCTTGCCAGCCATCATTGGTAGGTGGTTCTGGCTGCATAGAAACATGAGGGGGGACACGAATACTACAGAAATTTTGGTCTGGCTGGTAAGGAGGCCTTTCATGCATAGGTTGTAGAATCCCTTGGCCAACTAGATTAAAAAACACAGCTTGGAAAAGCTGGGTTAGCTCTTGTAGATCAATGTCAAAATGTATTGAGAATCATAGCCTTATATGGCCTCTTTTCCAATTGTTTCCTCTGTTGGATCATGTTGTCATTGATGCCAATGGTTTGATTGATTGATGTCAAGTGATTGATTGATGATTGATGTAATATAATATGTATTTTCCTTGATGAGAATGCATAGATGAAGATGTATCAATGAGTTGTCATTGATACACGATGAAGATGGATCGTTGTGGTTTCATTGGTATATGATGCATTGTTGGAAAAATGTATAGATGACCCATTATTATCTTATCATGATTGATAAGGTGCACAAATGGATGAACTCCCAAGTGGACCCCTTATGGTGAAAGCCCTCATGGGAAGATGCCTTGTGGATTGAGTTATCCTAGAAGAATGGTTGGAGGACCCTTGCTCTCATTATTTTCTTATCATTATTGATAAGGTGCACAAATGGATGAACTCCAAAGTGGTCCCCTTATGGTGAAATCCCTCACGAGAAGATGCTTTACGGATTGAGTTATCCTAGAAGAATGGTTGGAGGACCCATGCTTGTATGTGAAATAATGAGATGAAGATCAAGGAAATTGTTGGTGAAACTATCCTATATGGATAGTTCTTGTCATGCCATTTTTGGTGGTATGTGGAATGTCACATAACTCCTCACGGCTAGAGAGTTATGGCAATGAGAAGTTGGAGACCCCAGGTTTGGGTAATGGACCCAAGTTTGTTTCATGGGTAATTATATGAGTTGTGATATATTTTCAGACAATAATATTATATATGGATAGTACATGTCATGCCATTTCTGGTGGTATGTGGAACATCACATAACTCCTCACGGCTTGAGAGTTATGGCCTTACGAAGTTGGAGGACCCTCACATGTCATCTAGAAGCCCCAAAAGGTCATAGTAGTCAAAGTGGTTTAAAGGATTTTAAAAGGTAAATAATAAAGTGAAGTGATGAGTGTACTATAATTCAAAATGAATACAAAATAAATTATTTAAATAATAAATTTAATGGAGAAATTAGAAGTGGGTTAACCCTAAAATAAGAAAAGTGGGGCCAAGTGACCTAGAAGATGTTTTTAAGGAATCTACTTGGAGAGTATAAATAAGAGGAAAGGCTCTCTCATTTTAATCACACTTGATCATATTGAATATATACATGTGTCTAAGGTAGTGAAGGATATCTAAGCCAAAATTCTGAGGAAAGGTGAAGAAAAGAAGGCCGAAATGCAAGGAAGGATAAATTCTTTTGATGATGCTTTCTAAGGTATGTTATTTACAGGTCATCTCACTATTTTCGCTATAACTGTTTTTCTATAATGATTCAGACCATGAAATTTCTATTCCAATGAGAAAACATATCCAAGTATCTATG
>JASDQU010104666.1:267067-277630 GCA_032191745.1 Picea mariana | reverse complement strand
ACAAAATCAAGAAATGATAAAGTAAAGTGAGAAAATCAAGAAGGAATATTTAAATGATAAAGTATTGGAGAACCTTCTATTTATGGAAAGTGGTTAAACCTAAAAATAAGGAAAATAGGTTAAGTGACCTAGAAATGGGTTAAGTGACCTAAAATAAGAAATAATTATTTAAATGATAAAGTAAGATGACAAAGTCAAGGTGGATTATTTAAATAATCAAGAGAAGTGACAAAATCAAGAAATGATAAAGTAAGGTGACAAAATCAAGAAGGAATATTTAAATGATAAAGTATTGGAGAACTTTCTATTTATGGAAAGTGGTTGACCCTAAAATAAGGAAAATAGGTTAAGTGACCTATAAATGGGTTAAGTGACCTAGATGATGAAATTATAAATAAGATAACAATGGTCTCTTGTAGATCATCCTTTTTGTTGATCAATGGAGAGCTTCTTGTGAGAATATGTTTTGGAGTATTGATGGAGAGCTTCTTGAGCATTTTTGGTGTGGAACACTTGAGAATATTGAAGATATATAGGTGACTAAGGTAACCAAGGATATTTAAGCCTAATTTGAGAAGGAAGGTGAACAAAAGAGGGCCGGAATTGAAGGGAGGATAAATTCTTTTGGTGATACTTTCCAAGGTATGTTATTTATAGGTCATCTCACCATTTTCACTATAACTTGTTTTATATAATGATTCAGACCGTGAAATTTTTGTGCCATTGAGAAAACATACCCAAGTATATATGGTAAAAAATTCATCTTGTGGGTAGTTGTATTTTGGGAGTTACACTCTGTGGAAAATAGGGTTTGTGGCTAGTCCTGAAACTAGTCAAAAACAAGTGTTTCGGGTAAAAACGTCATAACTACTTCATAACAGATCCAAATTCAGTGAGACAAAATGTTTTGGTTAGGTTATAGGCTGTAGTATGTTTTGTAAAATGTTAAGATCAATTGAATGAATATTTTGTGCAGGCCACGCTCTACAATTTCGCTCTCTAGAATAAGCTAGAATTTCAGCAAGGTATGCCATTTTTGCTATAACGCCTTTTATGAGAGGTTACAAGTAGTGACACTTGGAGGAATTGGATAAAACACACTAAAGAACATTGTGTATTAGTTTCATATATTTATTCATTACAGGTACAAAGTTATTATTATTTCAAGTTGGGGTTGTTAACTAATCCAAAACTAGTCATGGTTGAGACAAGCAGTTGATGAGTTGGCACATACATGAGGTGTATAGTTGATGATGTTGGTACATATTTATGAGTCATTGTTGATGAGTATTTGAAACATGATTGGAATATACTTTGTACATGGTTGGATGCACTTGTTTATGGTACAAGTTGATTAAATGTTGTTTGGCACGAGTTGGTGCATGGTTGATGCACTTGTTTATGTTGACAGATTGATATCTGTTGAGGATTGTTGCCTCATCTCAGTTGGTGCTGAGAATGTAAGCTGATTCTTGCATATAGAGATGGTTCTCTTTGTAATGTATTAGATATAAAAAGTATGTAGAACAAAAATAAAATGCTAGAAATGGAAGAATAACAGTAATATAGCTAGCATAATCTCCACAATAACACATAAATGATATAAGAACAACAACAGAAATAACACTTTGATTTAGAAAGAAATGTTCATGGGCCTCTTCGAGGGGGAAACCTCCAATCGAGAAACTCTCTGTTACAATAATCTCCAAGCTAGGGTTTTCATACCCTCGACCCTTATTTATACTAAATATGTCTATCAAGAGAAGCATCTAGAGGAAGATCCTTCTAGAAGCAGAAGCTTATATTAGGTCTTCTTACATCCACCTTATTCTATTTTATTGAAAGGCCTTATTAATATTGACCTTTATTACATCCGAATATATTGATCTACTTATGTGCAGGTTAGGACCCTAACATGTCCGCCCCCTTAAAAACAGCCTTATCCTCAAGGCTTGAGATGTGGAAACTGCTGCAGAATGGTAGTTGGTTCCCAAGTGGCATCTACTGGAGTTGTATCTTTGCACTGGACTAGCACTTCCTTGATGGTTCACTGACACAGGCGATGCTCACGCTGGTCCAAAACTGCTTCTGGCTGTAGCCAAATGGATCCTTCTTTAGCTAACTCGGGAAGGTTGGTTTGAATTTGGAACCTAGTTCCAATCACCTTCTTTAAGCATGAAACATGAAAAACAGGATGTAGCTTTGACTGACTGGGTAGAGCTAACTGATAGGTGACTTGTCCCACATGCTTGAGAACTGTATAAGGACCATAAAATTTGGGTGCTAGCTTCTAACACTGCTCGACCTTGAGGGAAGTTTGCTTGTATGGTTGCAGTCGCAGAAACCCCTGATCCCCTTCTGCAAATTGACATTCAGAGCGACCTTGATCTACTTGTTGCTTCATGCGATTCTATGCCATGAAAAAGTTCTCTTTAAGGGTACGAAGAATATTCTCTCGAACTGTAAGTGTTTGGTCAACTGCCTGGACCTTCGAGGTACCCGGTAAGTATGAGAGAACTGAAGGGGTAACCATTCAGCTAGGGGTAACCATTTAGCCCACTGATTTTTCTTTTCAGAGGAAAAACACCTTAGATATGTTTCCAAACACTTGTTGACAACTTCCATTTGAACATCAGTCTGGGGATGATAAGCTATGCTTAGATGCAATTGGGTTCCCTGTATATTAAATAGTTCTTGCAAAAAATTGCTTGTGCAAGTTGGGTCATGATCAGAAACAATAGAGTGCGGCATGCCATGAAGCTTGAAGACCTGGTCCATGAAAATTAGAGCCACTGTGTATGTAGTAAATGGGTGTTGAAGAGCACAAAAATGAGCATACTTGGAAAGGTGATCCACAACCATCATTATGACTGATTTATTTCCTGATTTGGGTAAGTCGATAATAATTTCCATAGATATATCCTTCCAAATAGCAGGTGGAATAGGAAGCAGTTGTAGTGTGACTAGATATTTGACTGTTTCTCCCTTGTTGCATTGACACACCTCACATTCAGCGACAAAATTACGAATGTCCGGTTTCATACCATCTTAGAAGAAAGAACGTTTGACCCTGTCATAGGTTTTGGTGAACCTGGAGTGCCCAGCTATGGGTGTAGTATGAAGCTCAGAAAGTACCGTGGATTTAAGCTTTGATTGTTTACTTAAATACAAATGGCCTTTGTCTCGAAGCTCATCCTGGAGCCAAGAGTACCCTAGGGGAGCTGGAGTATTGATCTGCAATTGTTGGATCAAATATAAACTTTTGGGATCTTTTAGCCATTCCTAGCGCATAGCTTAGAGCCAATCTGGTACAATGAAGGGAAGAGAAAAAAAGGGATCCTTCTTCTTCATATTTTTTGGACAGTGCATCCGCCACCACCTTGTCTTTTCCATTCTTGTAAATGATATCATAATCATATCCAAAGAGCTTAGTCACACATTTTTGTTGCTCCGGGGAGGAAATGCGTTGTTCTAGAAAGTACTCGAGGCTTTGATGGTCTGTCTTAATTTGGAAATGTTACCCCAAGAGATAAGGGCGCCACAGATCAATGACATGCATAATAGCCAACATTTCCTTTTCATATATGGGTTTTCCCAGATTCCTTTCAGATAGTTTCCTGCTGGTGAAGGCCAAAGGTCGACCCTCTTGCATAAGGACATCACCGATTCCTTTCCCTGAGGCATCACATTCCAACAAAAAGGTCTTTGTGAAATCAGTAAGGGCCAGAACTAGAGTGGTGCACATGGCCGTCTTCAAGGTTTGAAAACCTTGAGCAGTAGCTGGAGTCCAAGTGAAAGAGTTATTTTTGAGTAGAGCCGTGAGAGGTGCTGCAATATTGCCATAATTCTTAACAAACTTGCGATAATACCCTGTTAAGCCCAGAAATCCACACAAGCTTTTGAGAGTCTTTGGGTGCAGCCAGTCTTGCATAGCTTCAATCTTTTTCGGATCCACCCTGATGCCATCCTTGCCAACCAGATGACCCAAGTATTCTACTTTTGAGGCACCAAAAGCACATTTAGACTATTTCAGGAAAAGTTTGTGATGAGAGAGTAGATGGAGAAATTGATCCACATGAGTAATATGGTCTATCCAAGTTTTGCTATAGATTAGGATATTCTCAAAGAAAACTAAGACAAAATGACAGAGAAAAGGATGGAAGACATGATTCATGAGGCTTTGGAAGGTGGAGGGGGCATTACACAATCCAAAGGGCATGACCATAAACTCATAGTGGCCTTCATGAGTTTGAAAGGATGTCTTGGGAATGTCTGCCTCCTTCATACGTATCTAGTGATAGCTCGAGAAAAGATCAAGTTTAGTAAAGAATTGGGTGCCACTCAATTCATCCAGGAGGTCATCAATGACAGGAATGGGAAATTTGTCTTTAATGGTCAGTTTGTTGAGGGCACGGAAGTCAGGACACATTCTCCAAGAACCTTATTTCTTCATGACCATGACTACAGGAGAAGAGTAAGGGCTCGTACTAGGGCGGATAACGCCTGCAGTAAGGAGTTCCTGGACCATTTTCTCAATTTCATTTTTTTGTGAAAAGGGGTGGCGATACAAACGGATATTGGGAGGAAGGCTTCTGGGTACAATGGGAATGGAATGATCATGAACACCACGGGAAGGAGGGAGTCCTTGGGGAGTGGAAAATACCATTTGGTGTTTAGAAAGGAGGGCTTGGAGGTCTTCCGGCACCATGGGTGTCTCTGTTGCTTGTATGGCATGGAGTTGGGAAATGACACCAGAATGACCTTTTTTGAGCATCTTTTCCATGAGATGGGAACTAATGACCTTAGGTGAACTAGCCGTGATGCCTTGGAATTTATATTGGTGGCCTTCCTAGTCGAATTGCATGGTTAATGCCTTAAAATCCATGAGAATGGGACCCAAAGTCCTTATCCAGTCTGCACCCAACACAATGTCACAACCACCCATGTCGATAGCAAACATATGGGATTTTAGGTGGTAGTCACCAATTTGGAGACACACATTTTCACAACGCCCTCCACATTTCATGGAACCACCATTGGCAATCATGATTTGGAAATTGTTGATGGCATGGATGTAGCAATGAGTTTCTTTGGCAATGTGACAATGAATAAAATTATGGGTGCTTCCACTATCAACCAGAATGATGACCTTCCGATGCTTGATGTAACCAATTAACTTGAGGGTTTTTGGGGCGGAGAAGCCAGTGAGAGCATTGAGGGAAATGATCAGTTCCACTTCGGGAGGGTCTGAGGGAGGGGTTATGTCAGTGATTTTAGGTGAATCAGGCACAAGGAGAGTTTCAACATCCTCTTCCGAAATATCCTCAGAGATGGCCATAAAAATCTTTTGTTCCTTACACTTGTGGCCCGAGAAATATTTATCATCACAATTATAACAAAGGCCTTTGAGTTGGCGTTCAGCCATTTCAGCCCTATTCAATTTTTGGATCTTTAATGGGGTGGAGGGAGTAGTGGGATTTACGGGTTTAGGGCGAGGGATAAAGGAGGGTTTATGGTTTTGAGAGGATACAACCTGCTGTGCTTCTTTAGCTTTTTTGGTAGCCTCCACCCAACTCGAAGTTCGAGCCATGAGGACATGGGCCCGAATCTCCTCCTTGAGGCCATTAATAAAACACTCTCAAAAGAAAGCATCAGTCATGCCCTCTATTCGAAAAGCTAGGTGCTTAAAGGCAACTATGAAGTCTTCTACTGTTCCTGATTGTTTTAACTTTGTCAAATGACCCAAATGGTTGGTGTCAGTGTCAAAGCATTCATAAAGCTCAGTCACAAATTGGTTCCAAGAAATATACCCTTGAAGGGAATTTTTTCTCCATTGGCACCATTGCCAATGTTCTTGATCTAGATGGAGAACACCATACTAGAGTTTGGCCAAGTCATCTCTAATGCCGTATAAAGAGAAATAATGTTCCATATGGGTGACCCAACCAGTGGGGTCTGAGCCATCAAATTTGGTCACATCCACCCACAGAAGGTGTAGGTCATGTTGAAAGTGATGGGGCTGAAATGTATGGGAATGGGAGGAATGTTCACCTTTAGTGTTTGGAGGTGCATCAGAGAAAGGGCCATCTATAGGTATCTTCAATTTGGTGCAGAGTGATGCAAAGACAAATTCAAGCTAGGTGGTCAGTTCTTGTTTGACTTCCTCCATTGAGGACTGCATGGTTGTATTTATGATTGTATTGATGGATGAATCGATGGTGTTATCGGACTAATCAGTAGGTGAAAACACTAAAGAATCTCCCTAGATCCACCTGGATCTAGAATAAAACAGGACAGGACATGACTCTTTCCCTAAGTTGTGATCATTGAATATGCTAATAGGGAGGAATAAGTGACATACCTTTATATCAATTCCTTGGGTCTTTGTTGCTCCCACTTCGCTCTGGTGCTCTCGTGAGGTCAAGTCCAAGACAACACAAACCAACCAAAGTGAAGATAGCAAATATATTCAATGTCAACTTATGCATATGATCAAGGAATTACACAATAAAGTAAGAGTGACTTTATGGGAAAGGGACATGCCGCTGTATCATATTAATTGAAAGTAGAAGATTCAACCTGATCGCCTTGATGTCGCAAGATTCCTTTCAGTGACCCTTGGTTCCAACACACACACTTGCTCTGTACTTGTATGAAGAAGATCCAATTCCTCTTGATAAACCAACTAGAGTCTCCAAGATTATGTCACAGCAGAGTTCTTCACACAATTCTTTCACCAATTCTTCAATTAATCTTGCTTAACCTTTTCCATGAGAAACCTTTCAATATATAGGAGAAGGAGAGATGGTTACATGGATGAGGATGATCCCATCAAATCTAAGAAGTCAGTAAAATGACAGCCATACGAATGCCAACTCATTTTCTAGAAGATTCCCTTCTAGAACCCTCGAGACCTCTTCTCTTTTCCAAGCTTAAAAACAAGTTTGCACCTTGTGTATGGAGAAAAATGTGAGAAGTTCGCACCCTAAGTGTAGGTGGCCTACGAGAATGAGGGATTCTCGCACCCTAGGCCATAGTTAGCCTGCGAACTCACTTTAAAAGTATGTTTTTGGAAGGAGACAAGGGCCAATTTTCTCAGGCAAAAAGTCCTTGTTGGGAACCTGAATACACCATTGTTAATATATCACCAAGTGTTATCCACATTTTTGGTTATCGAGATGATATTATGATCATGTCATGATAATGGAAGATCAAACTCTTCATTAAGAACATTTTCCTGAAGAAGGTTACACTTGTCATTTTCTCAAAATCATATTTTAAAAATAGTTCGCAGGCTGCATATATATTCTCCTGCGAGAATATTCATTCCCGCAGGCTGCATTCATCTTGACTACGAACCTCTCGCATTGTGATCAAGGCCAGGGTGCGAACTTGTTTTTAAAGAAGGAAAATGAATAAGTTCTTGATCCTTCTAGAAGGAATCTTCTAGAAGGATGAGTTGGAGTTCGAATGGTTGGCAAAATACTGGCTTTCCAGATATCATGGGATTATTCCCTATCCAAGTAACTAATCAATCTTCTCCTATATATTGAGGGGATTTCTCATGGAAATGGTTAGAAGTTAGAAGAAGAAGCAAGCTAACAAGAGATTGATTGGAGAACTTGTGCAATACTGTATGAAGGATTGAAGCTACAGCAGCAAGAGACAAACAACAAGGTCATCATATGTGTTTCAACTTCTTCATGCTTGAGCAAGTGTGTGTGTCAAAGCTAGGAGCCATTGAAAGGAGATCTACGACATCAAGGCTTAGGTTGTATATTTCTCTTTCAGTTAATGCAATACATGAATATGTCCCTTTCCCATAATGATGATGTCATCTTATTACATGATTCCTTGATCACATGTATATACTAGGTATTGAATAGATTAATGCTTTTGCTGTGATTGGTTTGTGTTGTTGTGATTAGAACGATGCAAGAGCATCGGAGCAGAGCGAGGAACAACATAGATTAAAGGAGAGAGTTCATAAGGTATGTACACCATCCATTTCTCTTAGTTTCATTCAATAGCTAGATCTAGGGAAAGAGTAGTATTCTGTCACGTTTTGTTCCAGATCCAGGTGGATCTGGGGAGATTGGTCTGTGTCCGCACTCACGAATTTATCCTTAAACAAAATTGGCGACTCCACTGAGGAACTTAGCCCTTTGTCTTTTGGTTTCTTGAACTTTTTGTGGCCATTTGCTCTTGTTTCTTTTTTCTCCTGATTTGTAAACTTCTGAGTCTCCAGGATACCCTGAGAGACCTTCTGGGTTAAAGAACCAGTTTGAATTTTGCTTGATTTTTCAAATTTTTCTTTACTTTCAGGGATTCCCGCACTGTGCCAATTATTAGCCTGCGAGAACCCTTATAGTTTGCACCTTGCCTATATACTCCAGTGCAAACTGTTCGCAGTCTGCACATAGCTGGCCTGCGAGAATTTGAGTTTCTCGCACTGTGTCCAAGGCTTGCCTGCGGGCAGATTTTGAAATTTTTTTGAAATCAAGTTTTGACTTTTGCCATAGCTCAGTAAGGTTGATTTGAGTCTTTTTGACACTTCATATCACTGGTTTACATATCTTTTGCTTCATTTGCTTGCTGGATCTGATCTAGGTTTTTTAAGCTTGTTCTTGCTTTGGTCACTCGACTTTCATCTTTTAGCCCTTATTGGCATTTTTCTTCTCTCTGATTACTGGAGTTGAATGTGTTGTGTTGGTTAAAGATCAGTGATTGATTGGAAGTTAAGAGTTTGGTGTTTCTTAGTCAATTGTTGTTTCAAAAGGAAAATTTTCATTTGTATTAAGAGACTCCTTGGTTTTCTTTGTGTTCTTACTATCATTGAAAGTTTTGGTTGGGTTGTCATTGATTATTTGCTATTGATGATTTGATTTTCTTTTCTCTGTCATCAGAGTTCTTCTTGAAAAGTGAAGCATTTGTTTTCTTTCAATTATTTTGTTTTTTCTTTTGTTGCAAACATCGAAAATCAAAATTGTACAATTTTAGAGCATTGAAGTTTTGACAAAGACATTTAGAAATGATTCATTGATGCATGATTATTTGTTTTGTTTTTTAAGAGGAAATTGAGAATTGCATATGCTTTGTAGTGATTGCATTTGATTTGGAAATCGTCTTCTCTCTCCCATAACTAGGATTCATCGAATGAAACGATTATATTTCATCATATCCTTGCATGCTTTGGGTCAGAGTCACACATCATGAGTTTCACTTCCATTGCCTGTGAGTAAACAACAACCATTAAAAACTTTGCATAATATTAAAATTGATCTAGTAACTCTTTCTAGGTCTCTTTTACACCAACATATAGCTAGGCTAGTGCTTTGGAGTAGGAAGAAAGACACACTCTCCAAAGCTCAAAAACACACAATAGTATCTTGAGAATAGGGAGTGTAAAATTCCATTGGCCGCATATTGTTCTGGGAAGCCCTTCTAACACAAGGGTCAAGCATTAGGTCACATTGGTGTTGGCAGAGATACTAACCTGCTTTGTTGACATCAGTGTAGAGATTTCACGTATTACGGGAGTCACTCTGAGGTATACCCACAATTATGAGTGGAAGCCTTTGAGTTGATTTCGGGCTCGATACCCTGCCCTTGCGTGTGGATCGGACTGACAACTGTTTCCCCAGGCAGTACTGTTGTCTGTGGTAACCTTAGTGGCCTTTCTCTCTAGGTACTTACCCAAGGTGACTGTGAAGGGGAAATTCTTCATGGTACCTGGAATTGACATTGATCAAACTCACTCGGGCTCCTTGGAGGGTATACCCACGATTATGTGTGGGAGCTTGCACCAGGGCGTAAGTCTGTTAAGCAGGTCGTCAACGTAGCTTTTCCACCTTAGCCCCGCCCCTTCTCGTCTCGTTGTTGCAACGNACGTTGGATTTCATCACCAACTAGTGGCTTCGGAATTAGAAGGTATTGTTTGCTTGGTGATTGCTTCTAGATTTTGTTTACTAGGGTGTGCTGTTTGTTTCTCGTAGTTGACTATAAGATTGTCGTTGGGGACTTTGTTGCTTATTTACAATTTCTCCCCCGCGACGTTCGCGTAGGATGCAAGGTTTGTCTCCGGAACATCCGGAAGCTTCCGAACCTTTGCACACAGTAACACCTGAGGGTACCCCTGAGGACTCTCCTCGTCCGGGTGAAATCCCTCTTGTGACTTTACCACACGTGGACATAAGTGACGTCCCGGAAGTTTTTACACCACCTTCACAAGTAGACCCTACTGATCCTCTTGGTGAGTTTCGAATTCACAATACTGTAGAGGATTACCGCATTCCTTGTGGTGAAAGACCTACAGGACGATTTCATCTTTCTGGTGACGATCTTCCACCTCCTGAATCAATCACTAGGCCTTCTCACAGTGTAGTAGGCCAAGATCCTTTGTGGTCAGGGGATTTCCAGTGAGTTTTGTTTCATCCTGACTCTCTTGAGTCTCCTGAATCTGAAATTACGCCAGCAACTACTACTTATCGTTTTATTTTACCTCCTGAGATGGCTCATCTTGCAAACACTACGAGTGTCGAAACCGGAATTCCCGCAACTACT
>JASDQU010104666.1:229683-254642 GCA_032191745.1 Picea mariana | reverse complement strand
TAGATGTGCTCTTGGTTCTTGACACACACATGCAGCTTACAAAGTCTATTGACTGTCACTGGTTCCACTCTCAGACTTTGGGGGGCATTCTGTTATCCACATTTTTGGTTATCGAGATGATATTATGATCATGACATGATAATGGAAGATCAAACTCTTCATTAAGAACATTTTCTTGAAGAAGGTTACACTTGTCATTTTCTCAAAATCATATTTTGAAAATAGTTCGCAGGCTGCATATATATTCTCCTGCGAGAATCCTTCATTTCCGCAGGCTGCATTCAGCTTGACTGCGAACCTCTCGCACTGTGCTCAAGGCCAGGGTGTGAACTTGTTTTTAAAGAAGGAAAATGAATAAGTTCTCGATCCTTCTAGAAGGAATCTTCTAGAAGGGTGAGTTGGAGTTCGAATGGTTGGCAAAATACTGACTTTCCAGATATCTTGGGATTACTCCCTATCCAAGTAACTAATCAATCTTCTCCTATATATTGAGGAGATTTCTCATGGAAATGGTTAGAAGTTAGAAGAAGAAGCAAGCTAGCAAGAGATTGATTGGAGAACTTGTGCAAGACTGTATGAAGGATTGAAGCTACAGCAGCAAGAGACAACAGCAAGGTCATCATATGTGTTTCAACTTCTTCATGCTTGAGCAAGTGTGTGTGTCAAAGCTAGGAGCCATCGAAAGGAGATCTACGACATCAAGGCTCAGGTTGTATATTTCTCTTTCAGTTAATGCAATACATGAATATGTCCCTTTCCCATAATGATGATGTCATCTTATTACATGATTCTTTGATCACATGTATAGACTAGGTATTGAATAGATTAATGCCTTTGCTGTGATTGGTTTGTGTTGTTGTGATTGAACGACACAAGAGCATTGGAGCAGAGCGAGGAACAACAGAGATTAAAGGAGAGCATTCATAAGGTATGTCCACCATCCATTTCTCTTAGTTCATTCAATATCTAGATCTAGGGAAAGAGTAGTATTCTGTCATGTTTTGTTCCAGATCCAGGTGGATCTGGGGAGATTGGTCTGTGTCCGCACTCACGAATTTATCCTTAAACATGGAATCTAACATATTTTCTCGTTTTGGTCTTCCTATTGAAATTATTTCAGATAATG
The DNA here is from genome assembly GCA_032191745.1 of Picea mariana. NCBI lineage: Eukaryota > Viridiplantae > Streptophyta > Pinopsida > Pinales > Pinaceae > Picea > Picea mariana. Next base: position 253,516 of record JASDQU010104666.1, on the reverse strand, counting down.
GACCAACTTTTAGTTCTGCAAGATTCACTCAATTTCTTAGTAAATTAAGAGTGAAACATTTTACTTATTCTACCTATTATCCGCAAGGAAATGGGCAAGTTGAGTCCACTAATAAAAATTCGATCAAAATTTTGAGGAATATCATAGATGATAAACCTAAGATCATAGATGATAAACCTCGTCACTGGCACACACTACTTATGTATGCGCTTTGGGCATATCATACTACCACTAAATCTAGTAATGGTCATACTCCATTTCATCTTTTATATGTCCAGGAAGCCATTATTCATGTTGAACTTGAACTTACTTCTCTTAGATTAGCATTACAGGATGAAGAATTAAATACGACAGATATTTCTCAAAGAATAAATGCCTTGCTAGCCTTAGAAGAACAAAGAAATCATGCTTTAAAAAATCTTCAAAAAAGGTAGCAATTTGTTAAGAAATATTTTAATAAAAAGGCCAACTCAGTTGTCTTTGAAGTTGATGAAAAAGTGTTACTCTGGGATTTTGCACATGTTGATAAAGGAAAACATTCCAAGTTCCAAAAACTATGGTTGGGGTCCCTATAAGATCATCTCTGTCATTGGTAATAATTCCTACTTATTAAAAGACATGGATGGGCAATTATTTTCATATACTACGAATGGTTCACATTTGAAGCATTATGTTGAACTGGGGTGATTAATGAATTAATTCTCTAATGCATTTTGTATATATTTATTTTTTTAGTTAGTCTTTTTTCTGTTTGTACAAATTAATTTTTTCTAATTTTATTTTAGTTTGTTTTCTCTCTCATTTTCCTTGATTTCTAAGTTAGTTGGATCATTCAAGCCACTTATATGGTCATGTTTCATGCAAAAGTTTGTTGATCTGTTTGAAAATAGTATGAACAACAGAAATAAATGATTTTCTTTTGAGTCTGCATCACTACTTATGTAGTATTTGCCTATGCCTACAAACACTTTTCTAAAGCTTGATTTAAAGTTTTCACATTTTTCTGCTTTCCCTTTCTTCCCTCCATATTGTTTTTCTTGCAAGAGTATATTAAAACAAATTTGACAATTATATCAGCAAAATACAATTCCAACAAAACTAGAGACTCAATGTTCTAGCCAATTGAAAATTAACTACCCCATGGAGTCGCCAGATGTTGATTCATAAAATCGTCAACAGTATCACAACCTGCAAATAGTTGCAAGGCATAATCAATTTTTTTTTACTATCTATGATATTAATTATATAACTATAGGTGGGACCCCCTAGGGAGAAAGAAAGGAAGTTTATTTTCAAATATTCCCCAGGATTGAAAATTATTAGTCTATTGAAATGGTTTCATTTACATTATACAATGATAATGTTTTCCTCTTTCAGTTTGATTACGAGTTCACTTCCGATTTGGTTGCAAGAGAAAAGAAATTTTATACTCATTAAGTGATCCAGGTGGATCTCGATGGCCAACCACCTTTTCCATTGATTAAACATTTCAAGCCTATGGTTTTGATAAACCATGATATTCACCCTTTTGATAGGAAATGGAATGTAATACCATCTTCATTTGTTAATTACAAACATCATGTAATGATTTCCTAGTGGTCTCATGTACATGCCTACAGCATAGTGTTAATGCACTGGATCCCATTAGAACTCCGCAGTTAAGCACGCTCGAGCTAGAGTAGTACTGGGAAGGGTGACCACCCGGGAAGAACTAGTGTTTTAAATGCCTATGGCATTTTATAAACTTAGATTAATTTATCCCACATGCATCATGGGATTTTTTCTCCTCTCACTCTCTCATATATAATTGAGGTGAAAGAGGCCCTTTAAGCATGCAATGGATTGTGATGTAAAGCTTTTTTTCAAAGATAACTTACCCCATTCTACCAGTTTGTGTTCTACATTGTTTTTCTATCTTATTCATTAATAGAATTTAGGTTTCACTGTATTTATGTGTTATTTTTTTTCCTGGGAAAAAAACATAATTTTATTCATAGAATAAAATTACATTTTGATACATAAAGCATGTATTGATGTTACTACAAAGAGGCAGTGCATAGTTAGTCCTTATACAAAAGTAAAAAAACCTCCTTTCGAAGAAGCCTGTGGGACAAAAAGATAATCATCCCATCATCGTATTACAAAGAAGAACCAACCATGGGGGGGCATTTTCAATGAAAATAGTGACCAAGAGCCAAAGTATACTTAACCAACAGTTGCACATAACTAGGAGAAAACTAGTCCTGAAATCATAAAGACCAATAGAGTTGACTGTGAGAACATGGTAGTCTATCAATATAAACAATAGCATTAGCTTATACACAAAAAATAGTATAACTGAGTATCCCATAGAGAAACATCTAGTCTATCTAGATAAAAGGAGTATGAGGAAAATATGTCATGGACCCATCCTTAGATTCCTTGATAGTCCAAGACCCAAAATCCATCTTTATGCCAGATTTGGATAAAGCGTCTGCATCATAATTATGTTCTCTGCAGACATGATGAATAGAAAAAGACTCAAAACTGTTTTAAATCCTATCTATTTCTTCAATCAAAAGAGTTAGAATTATATTGTGGCATATTTGAAGTTTCCTGGTCCAATTCACTACATCCAATGAATCACCAAAAATTTGTAGTGAAAACACCCCCTTTTTCTCTTGCAAAAAAAATAAGTAGTTTTAAGGCCATAAGTTCAACATAGTTATTTGATCTGGAGCCAAGCCCCATATTGATCTTAAAGAAGTGGGAGTCTAATAAAAAAGAACCACTCCACCACCACATGCTTCTCCATTGTTCTGTGAAGCTCCATCGAAAAAATCCATTTGAGCATCTTTGTCAACTTGTTCCTCACGTAGAACTCTTATTGGAGGAAAGTCCTTTGCTTGAGGGAAATGTTCCAAAATACTTAAACCTTGAGCTATAGTGCATTCTGGAGAAACCATCTTATTCTGAAAGATTTGTGTGTTTCTTTCCAACCATACCCCCGAGCAGACAATTAGAGGTAAATCCCTTAATATATTTTTACCAGCATCTGAAGACCAAGTTCTTCAGGCCTCCTCAACAAAAAATCCCCTCTAAGAACAGTTTAAGTCTGAAAAGGAGGAATATTCTTTCCAAACCTGTACTATAAAAGAACAAGAGAGGAAAAGATGGGCCATTGATTCCTCTTCGTTTCTGAAGAGAAAGCGCCATCCTGGACCTTCGATCGTCCTTTTCTTCATTCTATCCCAGGTTGGAATTTTTTTTTTCTAAAAGGCACCACATAAAAATTTGAATTTTCAAAGGACACCTAGACTTCCAAAGGCCTTTCCACCACCATTTTGGGTCTCTTTGAATAAAGTCAATGTTTAGATGAATATACCTCGGCTTGGGAGTATAAGCTCCATGCTCTACATGTTTCCAAACTAGTTCATCATCCCTATCTATGATTCTAACATGAGTGGCTTTCAAAGTGATGCAGGAGCGATGATGAAGTGATAGAGGACATCAGGGAGCTGATGTTGAAGTCAGCAGACACTACCAGCAGGGAGAGGCTGAGCAGAAGAGAAGCAGCAGCAGCAGTGCAGCAGAAGAAGCAGCAGCAGCAGAATGGAGCAGATGGAAAGCTCCAAAGACTTATTTGGGACCCAGGAGGATTCCAACAGCTACAGGGGAGGCTCATGAGCAGGAGCTCATGATTTTTGCAACTGTGGAGTATGATGCAGGAGCATCACTCCATGCCAGCCAGCCAGCCATGTCAGCGCGCATTCATTCATATGCTAAAAGGCAGGCGCAGCCTCATTTGAATTTGAAATGAATGTAATTTAATGTGCTTAGGCTGTTGAGCCATGGAAGTCGTGCCTTTGAGCAGGCTGTAGATAGGATCGGCCTTTATTGTAGATCAGCTGAAATCTAGATCCGATTATGGACTAGACAGCCATTGAATGTAATTTATTAGAGTAGGTGAACCTGGTGGGAAGTGCTAAGAGCCCCTCAGGTAAAAGAGATTTTGAGATCTCATTTTGAGTTAGTAATGGTAGAGGAGAGAAGAGCCAGAGAGAGCTCGAGGAACACCATTGTAATTACAGGCATTTGCCATTAATATAAACAGAGCAGTTTTTCCTGCATTATTCTGTGTTGTATGGATGTATGTGAGTGTTCTTCATATTGTGAATCTATGTTGTAGTTGTGCATTTGCAGGGTTGTTTTGATTTCAGGGTTGAAGGTCTTTGAGGCTTCACACCAGGAGGGTGTGACAGAACGTTGTGGGTTCTAATAGCCGTGCACAGAGGATGCACTTCTGAACATTGCGAGTTCAGACAAGGACGTGCTAAGGCACAGAAACTGGAATCATCAACTCAGGAGGAAGACCTTTGAGGTTACTGAACACCTCAGGAGGCAAGGCTGTGTAGATGAAACACAGTTGCAGACAGAATCGTGGAGGATTCTGTAGAGGTATGCCAGGTGGGCATTGAGCGTGTGTACGTTGGTGCACAGAGGAATAATAACTCTGCTGAGAGTTTAAAAGAGACAGAATCACTGAGGATTCTGAGAGCTCTGCCAGGAGGGAATTGAGCAGGTGCAAAGGGTGCACAGAAGGAACCCAGAACTACTGAACATTCTGTGGAGAAGATACTCCGCCAGGAGGGCGTCGAGAAGGTGTGCAAGCAGGCACAAAAGAAAAGAACTCTTTGAGTTCTGGAAGTTGAGGAAAGGTCCACTGAGGGAACTTTCACTGGGTTTCTGCATACCCATAAGTACTCAAGAAGAGGCTTGAGCAGAAGGATAGCCAGGAGGGCATCCATTCTATTCTCCATCTGGGGGAGAAGAAGGATAAAATCCCCCAAGGGGTTTGAGTGTTTACGGAAGCTCAGAAGAGATAGCACGCTGGGTGCATGAGAAGATTCTGCAGGAGCGCAGACGTCGAAATCCTTTAAGGATTCAAGGACAAGCTCAGGAAGGACAGCATTGTATACGCGTAGGCGAGGCTCAAAGTCAAGGAGCTCACAGAGGAGAACGAGACGGAGGCTGAGGCCTTGGAGGAATCGAATTTCTTCCAAGTGCTGAGAAGGAAGTGCAGAAGCTCAAGGGAGCACAGTTTCCATCAGATCAGTAGGAGAAGGAATCTGGATCGTTGGTTTTAAGTGTCTAGGAGGAGCTCAGGAGGAGCCTACAGCAGGAGGGGACCGATAGTCGTCGGATCTCATATAGAAATCTCGTAAGTCGTTGGATCGGGAGGAGTTGCACACAGTTTAGCCTCTGGAGGAGGAGCGCACAGAAGAACAGGTCTGAGCCGTTATATCTGAGCAGAGATCCCGACAGTCGTCGGATCTGCGGAAGTTACACGAAGGTTAAGTCCTCGTAGACAGGAGGAGAAATCCCGGCGAGAGGAGTCATCATCGAGATATCGGCCATCGGGAAATTGGGATTCTCGAGGTCGTGAGCATCAGGACATCAATAGTCGCGAAATCCCAATAGAAGCAGGACCGTCCATTTGAACAGGGACACGTGGCAGAGATCAAGCGCCATCGGCGTTTTGGCGCATCAGAGAATCAGAGTTCTCGTGGTCGAGGGAGCCAGGACATCGAAAGTTTCGAAATCCCGACATAATCGGGATCGTCCATTGGAGAAGGACGTGTGGCAGCCATCAGCATTGTCGGTATAAGTCCCGAAAGGAGATCGTTCATCGGATAATCGGGAATCGGTATATCGGAGATCCCGGGAGCAAAGGATTCATGCATGACGGAATCGCGATCCGCGATTTCCCAACAAGATCTGAACCGTTCATTTGGTGGACGCGTGTCAGTAGATCCAGAAGGGTCGGAGATCGAAGCATCGGGGGTTTCGAAGGTAAGAAACCTATGCACTTTGAAATCACGATAAGCAATACCTCGATCAGTGGGGGCTAGCTGTCATCACAGCAGAGAAGGAAGACAGAGGTGTAGTGGAGGCCAGCTGTCAGAGCGACGGAGGTTCGGGATTCGAGGGATCGGGAATCCTGTAGGTGTATGCATTTAGGCATCATAAACCCTGAAACCTCGACGAGGGGTAAGTTATTGGTCTTGGGGTGATGGTCACATCGGCCAGGGGTTAAGCCAGGAGGGCTAGCGTGGTCAAAGGCGCGTCGCGATTCGAGAAATCAGGAGTCACGGAGACACGAGTATTTCGACGTAGAAAACGCCGAAACTCCGATGGAGAGTATGGTTGCGGTCATATATGAGTCGGTCGCATGGACCTAAGCCTAGCCAGGAGGGGCTAAGGGCAAAGGCAAGCTTATCAGTAATCGGAGATCGGGGATTCACGAGGACAGAGGTTTTTCACAACGGGATTTACGAAACCCCGAACCCCGATATTGAGATAGGGGACTACCATGGTAAATGTACAGGCCGTGAGGAAGTGAGAAAGGACCTATGGACTGGGTCGAGTTTTAGCACAGGATTCCAGCAGGAGGAATCTAAGGAGCCGCTTCGGCTCAGCAGACGGAGAAATTGAACGATCCTGTGAGCAGGAGGTCAGGTGAAGAGACCCTGCGGGGTATTAGGAGAGACCTCTCTGCGTCACAAAGCTGAGAGGTAATTTGACTAGGGTTCATCCTGATGAGCTCCCAGCCCTACCTACGTAGCATCCATCCAACCTTGATGCCATATTGAGGAAGTCCTGGGGTCTGTTGTCTGATTAAGATGGGAAAAAAAAACCCTCTCACGGAGTTGCTAAATGATATCATCCGACGGGATATGGTTTTGTCCACTTCCAGCCCAAGAATCTGAGTCTATTTTGATTTTGGATTCGTTACCAATATGCCATTCCAGACCCTCTCCCACCACCGAGAAACTGTTTATCATTTTTTTCCAAATGATTGAGAAATTTGTCAATTTTTTGGTGGGATTAGGCACTCATCCTTCCACAGTATCATGCTTAATATACTTATGAGAAACCACTTCAGTCCACAAGTTTTTTGTCATAATTAACCTGCATATTGATTTGGCTACTAAGGATTTTGAAAACAAGAAGGTGTTTTTTAAGCCCCACCCTCCCAGCATTTTTGGGGAAGCCATCCATTTCCAACTTACCCACGGAGTGACATGTTTGTCCCCACTTCCTGACCAAAGAAATTTAAAGCATATATTTTGAACCTTTTTCAACACTCCTTTAGGGATCCATGCCAAAGACATCCAGTAAACCGAAATGGGTTCCAACACCGATTTCACTAGAATTAACCTTCATGTCCTTGAAATTCATTTGAAACTTTCAATTTTCCCAATGAGCCATTCCCAATCCACTTTTTTGTAGCAGTTAGGCCTGAGGTGAAAACCCAAGTATTTAATCCCCTTGTCGAATTCTACCAGCTCAAAAGGAAACAAAGATTTGTATTGATCCATCTCTTCATCAGAGAGATTATTTGTAGATAAAGTAGATTTATGGATATTGATTTGCATTTCGGTAGCCCCATTGAACATATTTAGTATCTCTGAAATGGATTCAATGTCCCTCTACTTCCCACTACAGAAGATGAAAACATCATCAATGAATAGGAGGTGTTTGATGAAGAGATTTTGTCCTATTTGGATTCCCGAAAAAATTCCTTGGGATTTTGCATGGTCCAATGTCATGTTAAGGCCTTCTGCCACAAAGAGAAAAAGAATGGGTGATAGAGGACATCTCTGACACAACCCTCTTTTAGACTGGAAAAAGGAAGAGGTCGCTCCATTAATGAGCACTAAAAATGAGATCAATGAGATACACCCCATAATCTAATTTATGAAAGGGACATCAAAGCCCAGAGGAGTGACAATCAACCTAATGTAGAGCCAACTTACCCTATCGTAGGCCTTGGAAAGATCAATTTTTAGAATGACCCAATTAACTTTATGTATCTTAATGCTATGCAAGCCCTCTTGTGGCACCCCTATAGCCTCATGGATTGTCCTTCCCCCTAGGAAACCAAATTGTTATTTTGAGACTTTTTCCAATAGAAGTTCCTTTAGTCTAGAAGCAATAACTTTTTCCACCACCTTGTATATACAGTTACAAAGTGAGATATGTTTGAACTCGTCCAAGGAGAGAGGATTTTCTAATTTTGGGATTAGGGCAATGAAGGTTGAGTTTAAGGGGGAAACAATGTGCCCTTGTTGTCAAGATTCTTCCACCACTACTAAGATATTCAAACCAATAACCTCAGAAAGACCAAGGAAAAATTCCACTGTCCAACCATCGGGGCCAAGAATTTTATCCTTTTGAAAATTGTGCAGGATTGTCTTTAACTCTTCTTCAGACACCTCCTTGAGTGTGGATCTGTTGGCTTCTTCATCAATGAAGCTTGGAAAGAAGCCTACAATTCTTACTATTTGGGCTATTGAAATCCTCTCATCGGCTTTGTAGAGATTTTGAAAGTGAGTCACTCCTAGTCGAGCCAGATCAAGAAAATATGATATCGTCCTGCCTTCATAATCCTTTAGACTCCAAATTGTATTTGTGGCTTTTCTACCCATTTTATATGCATGGAATAACTTCGTTTTCTCATCCCCATTGGCAAGCCAAGTAGCCCTACTTTTTATACACCAATTCACCTCTCTTTCTTCCAATAATTTTCTCTTATTTTCTTCAAGAACTTTTAGAGCCATTTTGGACTCAGGAGGAGAGAGGCCCCTTCCTTCTAATTCATAAATATCTCGCAGGGCCTGTTTAGTCTCCAGTAGCTCTTGCTCATCCTTCTTTCATTTATTGGTAGACCATTCAAAAATGATCTTTTTAATTGCTTTGATATTCTTATGGAACTACATTGAAGATGTCACATTCGAGGCACAGACAAAAGGCCTCCAATTTTCTTTGACCAGGATGATGAAGCTCTCTTATTTGAGCCACTCAAAATTGAATTTGAATGGACCAGGTGGATTTTGAGGGCCTTTATCTACTTCTAGAAAAATAGGGAAATGATCAAAGTCTTCCCCATTTCCCACCCACTGAAGAAATTAGAAAGGATCATCCATGAAAGATTCAGAGACCAAAAAATGATTAATTCTTTTAGTTATTCTATCTTCTCCAACTCTCATATTCCTCCAAGATAGCCTTAGTTTGACGGGGTCGATATCTACCATCAAATTTGTAAAGAAATCTGATAAAGGGTCTCGCCTGGCTTTAGGGCCCCAAAATTTTGCAGCTCTCAAAGAGAAATTTAGATCACCTGCCAATATGAGAAAACCACACTAGATGAAAGACATACTCATAAGTCCTTCCCAAAAGGGGACGTGCTCTAAATATGAGCCATAAACTTTACAGTAGTAAAATAAATGGCCAAATTTTCTAAATAGAACTTTGCTTCAAGACCAGACTCAAGGCCTAAGAATTTACAAGTTTTAGAGTTTGTTTGTTCCACCCGATTGTAAGCCCCCCCCCCCGACCTTCCCTTTGCATCAGACCCGATAAAAATACAAGACGTTAGAAGACCCTCCAACTTTTTGGAGATATTCTCTTCCTCACTATAGTTTCTTGTAAGAAAATGATATTAGGACGGTTGGATTCTACCAACCTTTTTAAGGCCGATTTTTTGGATGGACTTGAGCAGACCCCTCCAATTGAAGGAGAGAAATGGGTCAATACCTTATGGGGATGACAATGCTCTAAGTTCCCCAAATATAGAAAGTTCTCTTCCTTCCTCCATATCTTCCAAAACTTTATTCTAAGCTTTAAGGAGGTGGGATTTTCGATCCCTTCCGAGACGCCTAGGGGGGGAGGAACGGATTGACTTCAAGGCCCGTAGGACCATTACAAACCCCACCACACCAGTGATTAAGAGATTTCTAAGATGGTACCTAAAAGAATCATCTTCATGATCCAAAGAAGAATATGGGTATGCGGTGTGGGGGATCACTAGGTCATGGGCATCAACTAGGGAGCATAGAGCAATGGGGGGAGAGGGGGAAGAAAAGAGGGGATACCAGGTTAAATCTGTTGGGAACTTTAGAGACCTTAAATACCACACCCTTGAATTATAATTTGTTTGAAAGGAAGACAGAAACGTAATAGGGGAAAAGGGGAAAGGAGGAGGCATGCCCAAGAAACTGTTCAAATCCTGGAGTTGAGGAAAGTCGAGATGGTCATACGGAAGAAGAGAAATCCTTCTCATCGCATCATGTGCTGGAACAATCGCAAGATCCATATGAACTTCACCCCCGACCACCAAAGAAATTGATTCAAGATTTGGGGGATTTCTATCTTTAGGCTCCAATTCCATAGATTTTTCCGAAGAGGAGATTCCATCTGAGCCTCATACTAGCTTGCCCTAAAAATCATGTTCATTATTTTTCCTACTTTGGCCCTTAAAGGGGAGTGAGCACTTGTTATCTAGGTTCCCAAGTTGGTGACAATGATGGCATCGAAAAGGCACCCCCTCATAGTCTAGCTTCTGGATAAAAGACATGTTACCTGCTACAATCTCCAAATCTTCATCCAAACCTCTTCGCAAGTTAATAGAGACCAGGATTTGTGCCATACTATGAGCACCCGTATCCTTTTAATACCAGTCAACATCCAAATAAGTTCCCAAGAGCTTTCCCAACACCTTGAAAAAATTTTCATTCCAAAACTCAAGCGGTAGCCCCAAGAGTCGGACCCATATAGGGAGAAAATCCACTTTTTCTCTTTCAACATCAAAAAGGGGGGACCATTTTTTTAATAGCACAGGTGAAGAATCTATGAACTAGGATTTATGAATAATCTTCTCTACATCAGAAATTAAGAGAAATTTGAAAAAAAGACAACCTCGCAACACAGTGCTAACCTCTGGGAGGGAAGAGAGCAAAGAGGACCATTTTGTTGAGACCCACTCCTGCAAGAACCTCTTTCCAAAATGGCAACCATGAGCCCTACCAATCAGTGTTAATTCAACAATCAATTTAGCTTCAGGAAAGAAGATATCAACCCCCACGACCAGTTTTTGAGTTCTACTAGAAGGCTTCAAATCTTTGTTTTTTCTTCCATTCGAGGTCAAGAGAGATTTTGAAACCCCCAAACCTTTACTGCCAGCTAGAGTAATGGGAGAAAGAACCGAGACCGAAGTAAGAATAGTCCCTTTAGGGTTAACAAACCCTTCGATTGGCGTAGGGTTTGTCGCAATGTCTCCAAAATAAAAATCTGTAGGTAGAGAAGAAACCCATCGGCTGCAAGGAAGAGGAGACAAAACCCTAAGAGTATCCTAGTTTTGAGGATGGAATGTTCTAAAATGTGTAAGAAAGATCCTGATCTTCATTATGACCTGCACCTTGGTTGGATCCAGGGAGAACACAAACAGAGCCCTGAATACTAGGCAAAGGAGGTGTCAAGGACAAAATTGTTCAGAGAGGAAGCTGAGCAGAGAGCCATGGTTGAGTCTTTGATCCAAAACAATTTATCTCATCTACCACAAGACTAGAACCAAAACCCACTCCAATATCTGAGCCAAACCCCAAGACTGCAGAGGGTTCCAACTGGTCCAAAAGAGCATGTGTGGAGGGTAGAAGATATGGAATCCCTCCCAAAGAGAAAGCGTCGGTCGAATGATAGGGTGGATATGTTGAAAAGAAAAAAAAAATTAAAAACCCCACTTCCAGCTGGCTCATTCCAAAATTGGACCTCTTCCACTAGGTCCATAGAGTAGTCCAACTCTTCATCATAAATCCCCATGACTGCCAGAAGAAGACCACCTACTAGTTGATAAAACGAAGACTACCAACTGCAAACCCTAGCGTTAGAGAGAAGAAGTCGGAATCAATAAAAGGAAGGGCTTAGGGGAAAGACACATGGGAGAACTCAGGCCTGAGGTCTTTACAAATTGTGATCATGTGCGAAAAACAAAAACAAAATAGATACCGTAGAGCCCCCTCCTTCATCCTCCTTCAAGATATGCAAGGATTTACTTTAACCAAAGTATAAGTATATATATATATTGTATTTTTGTGTATATTCCTGCATTCATTTCATTCTCAAAATAATCTAGATCATTAAGCTTCAAATAGCCTTTATGCTACATACATTTCACTCACAAGATGTTATTATGAACATTTTTTGAAATTATGTTGTAAAGATTATAAGTCTTAAAAGTATGGTTATATCTCATATCAAGGCATACAACATCTTAACAAGAACAGGTCAAAATGATTGGGTGATTAATTACATGATATGATTCAAAAAAGGATGGCAAGTTCATTTTTATGTATATATTGTAGGGTGATGTGGCTTACCATGTAAAAGGATTTTTGATACAACTTCAAATGGCATCACATTCATATTACAAACATATGAGAAGGTGTCAGGCTTATAAAGGAGAGGTAGGATGTTATAAAATAAAGTTTTCAAGTTCATTACGCACATTGCATATGGTATAAATTATGAACATTAAGTTCATAATTTTGACTACCTTGAAACTTTGGGCCATCACTTGGGATGTTAGTTAATGTAGCCACTGACATGGTTCATGTGGCATGTGATTTCTTGTTTATTTGGCAACCTTTCTGGTATGTGATTGGTCGATAGAGGAAATTGGAATCTGAGAAGGAATAAATAGTTAATATGGTGTTAATATTGAAGAACGTGATGTAGCCATGCATTCAATGCATAGGACATGGGCATTCACTCACTGATGTATACCACCTTTTCACTAAGGTTTTGACATTTCATTTTGGTTTTGAGTTGTTATATGTTGCTAGAGTGAAACTCATGTTCCAAAGCTTGACTGTGGTGGTTTTGGTAACTGTGGCACTAGTTTTTTGGAGGTATCTGAAGTGCTAAGGAAAGGTATATCACTCTAGCTCATATCCATCAAATGCATATTCTTTTGCAGTAGTGATTTTTGAAAATGGATCTCCCTGATTGGTTAATCTGAGTGTGATTTATCTTTCCTTCTTCTCAATTTGGTTGGAAAACTTCTGAAAGAATTGTATTTATTTCATGGCCTTATGTTGATTAAAATCATTATGGTATAAAATCCTTGTTTCTAATTTCAATATTCTCAGTCCATCTTTTTGAGCTCTGTGTATTTTGTTTCCATTTTGTCTTTCATATAGTACTGTTGCATTCTAAAAGAAACCTGCATTCATTTTTTTGTAGCTAAGTGAAAGTGGGGAAAGTTTAGGGTTGACATGTTTATTGGTTTTTTGTTATGGGTTTTGAACCCATATCCTTCAAAAAATAAAGACCATGTTGTACCCATGCTCGACCCTGTTGGACATATTGTCATTGATATGTTGTCATTGATGTCAACAGTCGATGTCATTGTGATGTGATGATAAGTTGTTATGATGAATTGTCATTGTTGAGTTATCATTGATGAAATTGTCATTGATGTCGACAGTATAATAGTTAGCAGAGAATGAAAATGTCAAATGGTGTGCAGAGAATGAAAATGCTAGACAATATGTAGATATCAAAGCTCAGAAGGAAAAGTGCATTGCAGAAACATGATTAGATTAAGTCGTGACCGTTGGATACGCAAGAGCCAGATAAATGGCAGGGATTGATTGCAGAGCGCGAAGGGAGAATTAAACAACACGTTAATCCCAATCCCGTAATTAGCCTAGACCATCAGATTACAAGAGAAGGACCGTTGGAGAACTAGTCAACGATCAGATCAAGTCATGATCATTGGATACGCAAGTGCCAGATCAAGGGCATGGATTGATTGCAGAGAGTGAAGGGAGAAATAAATTACACATTATTTACAATCCCACAATTAGTCTAGATCGTCAAATCTCATCGACTCAAAGATCGATGACTGTGGTTGATCTACCAATAATCGCACAACTTCAAATTGTGGAGTTTGGGTGACGGACTAAACCACGTGCAAGTTACGGTTCCACAATCCACATCAACCATTGGATCAAGTTGAGTGGAAGGACAGAGTAAGTCATGAACCATAGATCATGGAAGTGACATACGCATGGTCGTCCTGACTTTGACCACTTCGAGTAAAATCGACCGAAGGAAATGTGCATGAAGGAATTTTAGTCGAAGCCGACGTTCCAAAGTAAATGTGAGCCATCCGATCGTAGGAAAATTTTTGGGAAAAAGAAGATTCGTTGGATTTAAACCAAAGAAAATTTTTATCGCGGACAGATCGAGCCATCGATCTAAGATTACGATCAACAAACAACATTCATTTCAGGTTAAAATTTGTGAGGACGTTACACTTCGGGTAATCTCACTTCAGGTAAAACGAGAAGTAAGAAAGGTCGAAGTCCCAAAGTGGACATGATGCGTTCGATCTAAGGAACACTTCGGATAATATATCGATCGTCGGATCGAGTAAAGTGGAAGGACAGTGTAATTCACAAATGTTCCGAAGAGGACATGAGTTATCCTATCCAAGAAATATTTTGGGAGTCATATTGACCGTCTGATCTATATAAAGTGGAAGGATAGGATAATAAAAGACAAAATTCGGAGCCCCAAAGTCTCGAAGTAAATGAGGACCATCAGATCTGGACAAGACATGATGGTCGTTGGATCAGAATAGTGGTCAACTTCGGCGCTAACCACTTCGGAGAAAAAGGATTCATAACATATAAGTTCACTTGAAGGTCGAAGTTTCGAAGTCACTCTCAGCCGTCGATCTGAGATACATTTCGGGAGTTAGGACAACCATTAGATCCAGGAGAAGAACATGTGCCACATGAGGAGATCCACATCAGCACGGACATGTGGCACAATCAGATGATGACAAGTGTCAAAGTGCAGTTGGAATTTCAGGTATGTGTAAGTCACAAATCTAAGTGACATGTGGCAGCCACTCAGTCAGTGCCACGTCAGCAAGTTACATCCCACCAGAAGTTTTTACTTTGGGAGTTTCACCACCAACAAATGCCCGAAGTCCCGAAGTTCCGAAATGAACAAGAACCGATCATCGTGCAAATAAACTCCAACCGTCTGATCTACTTTGATGAAATGAACTCCGGAATATTGTGAAGGAGAAATCACTCGAAGTGTCAAAGGTCGAAGTTAATGCTAATCATTGATCTAATTCAGAAGTGTTATCGATCGTTGATCAAGCACGGTGGAAGGATAGAAAAAGCATAAAATATGAAGTGACGCTAACCACTGATCTACTTCGGAGATCATTCTCAACAGTTGAAGATTATGGACACACGTATTTTATTCAGGAGATTTGTAAAGAGGCTGGAAGTTGCAAAGGACGAAGTCCCGAAGTACCAACAGTCGTCCATCTCATCGGGAGATCAAAACGTGACCGTTGATTCTGATAAGTGATCAAGCACTCACTTGGCCTAGCACTTGGTCACCACCTGCAGTCGTATGGAATAAAGAAACAAAGGGAAAAAGAAGAGGTAGCGCTTAAATCAATGAGCATGTGGTTTTGCGCATATGGTCATATGTAAATGTTTTAAAGGAAGCACCTAATAAAGATTTAATTCGAAAGAGAGTTAACACTGGAATAATATAGAGAATTGATAAAATATCAAATATGATATGTTGGTGAACTGAGAACACAACAGAATCATGAGTACGATATAATGAGTCAATCCATGTCTGTGATCAACTCATGAAGACAAAAGAAACGACACACAGTCATGATTAAAAGAGAGTTAATTCATGAGCATTATGAATAAAGGATAAAAGGAAAATTTATATTAATTAAAGATTAATATTATCATTTAAATGAAAAGGTACGATGGTTCAGATATCAAAATACACAATGATTCAAATTCACACTAGTTGGAAGACTATATAAACAAGAAGGAATGGTGAGAAGAAGAGTAGTTGAATTTGTTGAAGTATATATATTTATATATAATGGATTGAATGAAGGTTCCTTCTATCAGGTTGGTGCATGTTTACAAGCTAGCTCTTGTATGAGGATTGGATTCCTCACATCTTAGTTGGATCTGAGATCAACAAGATGGGACTTGTTATGAGGATTGGATTCCTCATTTCTCAGTTGAATCTGAGAACTACAAGTTGGGTCTTGTAACAGAGAGTCGGGTCTCTCATAATTGTTTGAAGATGATATTCAAAGATTGATCTTATGTATTCATTCAAGTTAAATATATAAATAAAGTATTTATTCTTTTATATATTGATTGAGAAAATGAAATAAATATTTGTTGTTCAGTTAATTTGTAAAAAAAGTGGAAAATTGTCCAAAGTTTTGTGACACTAATTCACCCCTCGTCTCTCAATGTCAAGTATCCATTTCAACAGACCCTGCATGATTGGAGCAATGGATTTTCAAGAAAACTTAAACATTATTTTTGGGATAAACCCTATCTTTGGTTATGACCCAACATACGAATGTTGGTTATGGTTTTGGTTTTTGTGTTTCCTAACCCTATATTGAAAGTCTTATACATGTTGTTCTGAGACCAACCCAAGCTTAATGAAGCTTGTATGTATATGTGGACTTGTTTGACCTAATCATTTGCTACTCTTGTACAAAAAAGGTCGAATATGAGTTACATCCTTATTATGGCCAGCGTAGATATTATTACGGTGTGCCCTAGAGACCTAAGACCATAGCTCTATGATTTTAAATAATTACTTGTCGCCAGGGTTGTATGGATGATATTGTTTCCCGGCTTCAAATCTTGGTGATTATGATGGATTTTTGGGTCATTTGTTTAGAAATTTTGATGAACCAAGTTTGAAATACTGCTCACAAATTATAAAACCTTGCATCAAGTTTCAAGCATAGAATATACAGTTTGATTGAGAGATATGTTTGAAATAATCATTGTGTTTGACCTACTTGTCATTGTTTGCAGAAATTGTTGAAAGATTTAAAAAAAAAACTAGTATGGCGATGACCTGGTCATTATATATATTGGTTTTAAATTGGTTTTCAAACATTAGAACAAATTGTTCATAAGACATATTAGATTCATATTTAAGATTTTTATTGTTAGTTTCTTGATGATTGCTAAAAGTCAAAATAGGACAAGTAATAAAGAGAATTTTTTGTTGGAATACTGAGAGTGGGGGGTGAATTAGTATTAGTACTTTTAATCATTTTTAACCATAATGTGTATTGTTTACTTTATGAGTAGATTGCCAATAACATTCAATATGAGTAGTATACATAAGTAGTGAACAATAAGCAACCATACATAAACATAGTACACAAATTTTTACGTGGAAACCCATTGCAGGATAAAACCACGGAATGTTTTTCTTATATTGTCAAAAGAAGTACATTCATAGGGAGCACCAACTTCCTTATTTCTAGCTACAACCCCCTGGTTGTTCAGGCTCAAACCTCAAGGAAGCTACAACTCCCTGATTCTTTGGCTCCAACTGGAAGGAGGCTACAACCCCCTATGTTCTCTAGCTACAATCAAAAGGTGACTACAACCACCTATCCTTTCCCCATCTAACCACCCTGAAATATAAGTGCCAAATAATTGATACTGCCACTGTCACTTTCAATATGTCCCTGTAAGACCTGTCACTGTAAAAATTGTACCAACAAGATGTCACAACATGTACTAGCAACCTGTATCAACAACTTGTAATCAACAACCTGTCACAACCTGTAATCAACAACCTATCTTAATAATCTCCTCAACCAATCATATCTGATCACATAGATCTCATACCCATTGTCACAAGTGTATAGCTCAAACCATGTACAATTATGTCTATCTAATCATGTGACATGCATATACAAACAATCATAAACCAAGTGTAATAAACCCAAGCATCAAACATTCACTGTTATGTATCCTCAATCTATACCAATAATTTCAACAACACACCTCAACCAAAATCCCTCAAACAGGTACCAAGGGATACAAGATATACCTCAACAATATGCCCAATAATGTATGCCAACTACAAACAACAAATATACCAACATTGTACCTATGTAGATCAGTCTTATACAGTATGTACCATACAGCCAATAGTCCCTCCAGGGAAAATCCTCATTCTCCCATGTCCATATCCCAAGAAATCACCAAAACACCAACTTCAATACAAGTATATAATGTACTTTTTTATTTTTGTAGATAGCTCTATTGTACCATACCATTGTTTCCCTTTTCTGTAACTTCTCCTCAGCTTTTGTAACCTGAACCACAACTCATTCCTTAGATCTGACACTACCTCGCATGACAAAGTTGGTTGTCTCGCGGGTACTCACGTGACAGGCTATAGGTAACCCGCGATGATGCCTCACGAGACGTTTACTGTCTGACCCGTGGGGATGATCCTAATAATGGTTTTTCACGACTTTGTTGGAAAACTAAGAGGGGGGGTGAATCAATTGTTACCATGCTTAAACAAATATGCTTCTTTTAAAATCTTTACAAGGAACTCAATGATGATCACAATTATGCAAGGAAATAAACAATGGCACACTCGACATCAGTCACATATATGAGAAACACAGAGACAGATATTTCCCAAGGAAACCCATATAAGGTAAAAACCTCTTCTTCTTTATATGATAAGTATTATTTACATTCTTTACATTATCATACATATGAGCACCAACTCATTGTGAGGCTACAACCTCTATTTTGCAAGCTGCAACTTGCTGAGAGAACCAACTCTCTATTTTTCTCTAGCACCCACTAGAAGGAAGCACCAACTCCCTGGTTTCTCTAGCACCAACTATAAGGAAGCACCAACTCCCTTTGTTCAAGCACCCACTTGAAACTCTGAGGATACCATTCCTCCCTAGCACCTCCCAACCACCTTGAAATATGAATATGAAATACTGAATCCAATTACAGTAATATAGTGTTCAATAACGGCTTACCAGTCTTATCACTGTTCTGCAAGATTTTGCTACTCAGACTTCCTCACTGTCTTCCTGCATGCATCCGCTACCCATTCTGTTCTTCTGCTTTTATTCTCTTTGCACCATGACCATTTGCTACACAATTCTTCTTCTGTTCTTTTCAGTTGTTGCACTCTGATCCTTCTTCATGCATGAATCACCTTCAACAACAACATCCTCAGCAACTCTAGCAACAACAACAGCCTCATCTCTTCTCTGTACCGTGTATTTATAGCTTCTATGCATCTTGTGCATGCAATATTCACCATTCCATGCATACTCATACTGCGCCAATCTCCTCCACATCTCAAGTGCTCTGCGTGATCATCATCGCAACTCTTCAGCTTCTCTGGCAGTTCAACCCCTGTGTCTATCATCACTAGGTGTTATGCCGAGATTCCTTTTTCTCTCTCGCAGTTGAGACTCTTTGTCTTCTATGTTACAGTCGAGCTCATCCTTTCTGTTTCAGTTACGAGCTCCAACCTTCATCCAGCTGTCAATTTCCTCCATGAATCGTCTTCATTCCACTGGTAGATTCCATGTAACTCTTCAACTCCTCTGGAAATCACACCGAAGTCTCTTCGCATCCTCTGGTAGAAACAATCAATGGTTTCTAGCAGTTACACTATGAGGATCAACATTAGCCCTTTGATCATGCTCATGTTCACCTCCATCATTGGATTAACTATGATGAGTTCTTGCGTTATTTACCCATTTCGCACTTTCGCAATTTGGAGATTCTGCAATGAGACATCTTGAGTCTCCATGTCATGAGTTCCGAAACTCCGAAACGAAGTTTTTCTGCGTTGGCTCCTTCCTTTATATGACCATGGCCATGACCAAGCGCTTATGAAAAAAGTGTTTTTCGCAAATTCGCATTTCGTGAGTCTAAAGATGAGGCATCTTGACTCTCCAAGTCGCGATCCCTGAAACCCCGAGATGGATCTGAGATCAACGATCCATGATCTTGATGAATCTATGGTCCAGATCTCATCGTGAATTCGCATCTCGCGATTCCTTCGATGGAGGTTCTTGTCACTCCAAGTTGCAATAAGCAAAACTCTGAAATGAAGCTTAGATCAATGATCCACGATCTCGATGAATCTATGGTCCAGATCTCATCGTGAATTCACATCTCATGATTCCTTCTATAGAGGTTCTTGTCACTCCACGTCGCGATAGGTGAAACTCCAAAATGAAGCTTAGATCAACGGTCCAGACCACACCTTGATCTGACAGCTAAGATTAAATCGCGATTTCACATATCGCGATTTCGATGGTTATGTTTCTTACCTCTCCAAGTCGCGATAGGCGAAGCTCCGAGATGGAGCTCAGATCAACGGTCCAGAACACACCTTGATCTAACGGCTGAGATTAAATTGCAATTTCGCATATCGCGATTTCGATGGTTATGTTTCTTACCTCTCCAAGTCACGATAGGCGAAGCTCTGAGATGGAGCTCAAATCAATGGTCCAAAACACACCTTGATTTGACGACTGAGATTAAATCACGATTTCGCATATCGCGATTTCGATGGTTATGTTTCTTACCTCTCCAAGTCACGATAGGCGAAGCTCTGAGATGGAGTCGGATCAACGGTCTAGATCAACCCTCGATCTAACGACTGAGATTGTTTCACGATTTCGCATATCGTGAAATTGAGAGGTTAGGGAACCCTGTTCCTTTGACTTTCCAGTCAGCGACATGACGATATTTTTCCACATGTCCTATGGATCAACGGTCCACGACTGTGCCCGATGGACGGCCAAGATTCCTTCATAGTTTTGGGGAGTTGGATGACTTTTGGACTTATCTGCCTTGTAGCTTCACCATATCTAACGACTATTGAGCCTTCAGAGATACCCCAGATCCTATGGCCCAGATCTTCTCGCGATTTTTCCACTTCTCAATTTCGCTGCTTCGCGATTTCGTCCACCTTCGCGATTTCGCCGCTTCGCGATTTCATCCACCTTGCGATTTCGTCACTTCGTGATTTTGTTGTTCTTGCCATCATTGTTCTTTGCCATCGTTGTTCTTGCCATCAATGACAAGCTTACTCCCAGCTGTAAACCTTCCAACAATCTCCCCCTTTGGCATTGATGGCAAACTTGAACGGCTGCACTAATCTGTTTGGACCTCCAATTGTAGCATCCGATCCGGACAACTCTTTTTCTCCCCCTTTAACATCAAAGTCAAAGAAAACACGCTCCCCCTAAGCTGTTGCAGTAATTTTATGAGGTATCAGATATGCAATCAATACAAGACTCCCCCTAACAGGATGGACTCTCTTATATGTGAGATGGAATGACACCCAGCTTCTGTCTGAGATATTCAAATGGTGTCTTGGCTAGAGGTTTAGTAAAGATGTCTGCAATTTGTTCTGTAGTGGGTATGTAATTGACCTGAACAATCTGATTGGTGACCTGCTCTCTCAGAAAATGATATTTTATGGGAATATGCTTGGTCTTGGAGTGGAATACAGGATTTTTAGACACACTGATGGCACTAGTGTTATCACAATGAATTGGGATCGGTGTTGTGTACTTTACCTCCAAGTCTGCAAGTGTTTGAATCATCCATAATACCTGAGTGCAATAGGTAGCAGCAGCAATGTACTCTACCTATGTGGTTGATAAAGAAATGGAACCTTGCTTTTACTAAGCCAGGCTACTAAGGAGTCACCCAGGAAGAATTCTCCTCCACTAGTGCTTTTTCTCTCATCAACACAGTTTGCCCAATCTGCATCTGAATAAGCAGTCAGCTAAAGATTTTGATTTCTGGGATACCACAAACCATAAGTCATTGTTTCTTTCAAATACTTGAATATCCTTTTGACAGCTTGCAAATGACTCTGTTTAGGTGCAACCTGATATCTTCCTACCATTCCTACAGCATGCAATATGTCTGGGCGAGATGTTGTGGTGTACAGAAGGCTTCCTATCATTGATCGATATGAGTTTTGATCAACATCAGGTGAATCATCATCCTTGCTTAATTTACATCCAGTTACCATAGGTGTACCCACAGGTTTAGAATCTTCCATTTGAAACCTTTTCAGCATTTCTCTTAGATATTATTCTTGAGAAATGAACATCCCTTCAGATCTCTGAGTAATTTGAAGACCAAGAAAAAATGATAGTTCTCCTATCATAGACATTTCAAATTCAGACTCCATGGCAAAAGAAAACCATTGTACCAAAGAATCCTTATTACATCCAAAGATGATGTCATCTACATAGACTAGTATGATGAGCAAATTATTATTCTCTGTTTTAATATACAGATTGTTGTCAGTTGTTCCTGTCTTGAACCCTTTGTCTTTGAGATACATATCCAATCTGTGATACCAAGCTCGAGGGGCTTGTTTTAAACCATATAAAGCTTTCTTCAGCTTGCATACTAAGTCAGGGTTATCAGACAGTTTGAAACCCTTTGGTTGTTCCATATAGACTTCTGCACTTAAATCTCCATTTAGAAACGCTAACTTGACATCCATTTGGTAGACTTTAAACCTTTTATGACAAGCATAGGCAAGAAACATTCTAATGGATTCTAATCTTGCTACGAGCGAAAATGTTTCACCAATATCCAGTCCTTCTATCTGAGCATAGACTTTACAGACTAACCTTGCTTTGTTCCTGATAACTTGTCCTTGCTCATTCAACTTATTCTTAAAGATCCATTTGGAGCCAATGACGTTTTTACCTTCAGGTCTTTGAACCATCTCCCACGTATTGTTTTTCTCAATCTGACCAAGTTCATCATTCATTGCTTTAACCCAGTGATCATCTTTGTTGGCTTCATTGAAATTCTTGGGTTCCAACATGGATATGAAAGTTGTGTGAGATTGTTCGGTGGTTTTGATTAGCTTTCTCCTGGTTTGTACACCTTTGTCTTTTTCTCCAATTATCTGACTTGCAAGATGATTCTTTTGAATGATTCTGAAGGAGAAATTTGAAGTTGACTGTTGATTTGAGTCTGTCTGAGCGTCTGAGTCTTCATCTAATTCAGAGTCTTCATTTTCTGATTATTGGACATGTTCATCTTCATCTTTAGTGGTGTCTTCTGTAGAAGACTCATTATTGTACACCTCTCTTGCTGGGATTCCTTCATCAATTTTTACATCAATACAGTCAACCATTTTATCCAGCCTCTTATTATAGCATCTATATCCTTTACTGTTTGTAGAATACCCTAAGAAGATACCTTCATCAGCCCTGTCATCATATTTGTCGAGATTCTCATCATTATTCTTTATGTGGCATTTACTCCCAAAGACTCTGAAGTGTTTGATTGAGGCAGGTCTTCCAAACCATAATTCATAAGGTGTCTTGTCACTTTGTGGTCTGAGGTGGGCTTTGTTAAGCACATGGACTGTTGTGTGTATTGTGTTGATTAAGGTTGGTTGTCATTGATGTCAACCCTTGAAGAAAGACCCGTAGCACAAAGGTTTGGGTAATGGACCCAATAGTGTTTGATGTAAATATGACTCATTATTTTTTTTTCATGGTTGATAAGAAGTAAATATGGATGAACTCCAAAGTGGTCCCCTTATGGTGAAAGCCCTCACGGGAAGACGCTTTGTGGAGTAAGAGAACCCATGCTTAATTGTGGAATAATGAGATGAAGGAAAGTGAATTTGTCAGGGAAAATATCCTAGATGGATAGTTATTGTCATGTCATTTCCGGTGGTATGTGGAATGTCACATAATTCCTCACGGTTAGAGAGTTATGGCCATGAGAAGTTGGAGACCCCGGGTTTGGGTAATGGACCCAAGTTTGTTTGATGGGTAACGGTATGAGTTATGATATAGTTTTAGATAATAATATTCTATATGGATTGTACATGTCATGCCATTTTTAGTGGTATGTAGAACGTCACATAAATCTTCACGGCTTGAGAGTTATGGCTTTACGAAGTTGGAGGACCCTCATATGTCATCTAGAAGCCCCAAAAGGTCAAAGTAATCAAATTGGTTTAAGAGATTTTAAAAGGTAAATAATAAAGTGAAGTGATGAGTGTATTATAATTCAAAGTGAATACAAAATAAATTATTTCAATAATAATTTTAATGGAGAAATTAGAA
>JASDQU010104666.1:187089-225572 GCA_032191745.1 Picea mariana | reverse complement strand
AATGTTCTTCTCATTCATCATTTACTTGGCCATTTCCTGCACTGTTCTGTTTTTCCTCTCAACAACTCCATTTTGTTGTGGAGTTCTTGGGATTGTGTATTCTCTCTTGATCCCATGTTCATCGCAAAATTCCTTGAAGTCTCTTGACATAAACTCTCCTCCCCGATCTGATCTTACTGCCTTTAACCTCTTCCATGTTTGAGTCTCTGTTAAAGCCTTAAATATTTTAAACTTCTCAAATGCTTCATCTTTTTCTTTGAGAAAGGCAACCCAAGTAAGTCTGGAGTAATCATCGATAATCAGCATGAAGTAGTTTTATTTCCCTGTGTCTTCCTGTCTTGATGGTCCACATAAATCCATATGAACTAGTTGGAGTGGTTTCTCTGTTGAAGTAAAGCTCTTGGACTTAAACTATGTCATGTTTTGCTTCCCTACTTGACAGGGTTTACACATTGAATCTTGGAGCTTTGATATTCTCGGAAGATCTTTTACTGCCTCGAGGTTTTTGAGTTTGATTAAGTGGTCAAAGTTTAGATGTCCAAGTCTCCTATGCCATAACCAACTTTCATCATGTTTACTTAGATGACATTCTTCTCTATTTTCTTTCAGCACATATACATTATTTTCTGTCCTTATGCCTTTGGCCACCACTTGTCATGAGTTTACAGACTTTATCTTGCAGTCCTTGGATGTGAACAATACTTTGCATCCTATGTCACACATTTGACTTACACTGAACAGATTATGTTTCGGCCCATCCACAAGTAGAACATCTTGGGCTTTTCCTTTTCCATTACTTAAGCTCACCATCCCTTTGCCCTTTATTTTCCCTGGAGCATCATTTCCGAAGGTTACGTTTCCTGATTTGCTTTCACTTAGAGATAGAAACTTGCCTTTGTCTCCCATCATGTGTTTGGAGCATCCACTGTCTATATACCAAGGGTTCATTTTTCTTTGAGTGGACAACACTAATCCACACTTGTCACTTTCCTTCTTCTTCCAAAACTTGACATTTTCAGCAGGAGATTTTGAATCTGGTTCGTATTCCTTTAAATGGCAGTCAATAGATTTGTGTCCATAGTTATGACAGATGTAGCGTTCAATCTCATTATTCAACAGGTCAAACTTATTGGTGCAACGTTGTCTACTCATTGACTATTGATTATTTCTTGACCTCTTTAGTTACATGTCCCTGGACTTAATTTGGCAATTGGCAATTGGCAATCAGTGAAGTTTTGTTACTTGGCTACATCATTCTTTGTTGTGGCAAGTATTTATTCCTTTGAAATCTTAATTGCTCATGTCTAAGTCTTAAGGAACAATTTACAGCTTTGTGACCAAAGTTAGCACAGTAGAAACAATAGCCATAGAAGAATTCTTTGTACCTGTAAAATGGTTGTCTTCTTTGAGCAAATCGATTTCTTCCAGACTGATGATGTCATTCAGCAGTGAGCACATTACTTCTTTGTTCTACAGATTCAGATCTGGCATCTTTTACCTTACTCGACCTGGGCAGTTGATTGTCTTCCTTTGTTTCTGCAGGATTGTTATTGTCATTGGTTGTACTTTTGACAAACTTGATGGGTTCTTCATTTCCTGGCTTACCACTGCTTGATCCCTCTTCATACCCCAAGTCAGTTTTCAGCTTTGGATTCCTTTGCTGATTCAAAATGGTTACCAATCCTTCTAAGGCTTTGATACTTGATAGATTCTGATTATAGAAGGATTGAAACTTCTCCATTTCTTTCCTCGTTTTCACTACTTCTTGTTCTAATGCTTCACATCTTGCCTTCTTTTCTGATAGTTGTTGTTTCAGAATCTCTTCGACTTTCTTTGCCTCTTCCAATTCTACTTTTAGTAGGACAAGGTCTCCATCAGGTTCTTTACTGTCTTTCTCGAACTGTATCAACAATTGTCTTTGTTTTATGTTCTTGATTCTTATTCTGTCAATCTCTTCCAGTGCACTGATCAGTTCTCCTTCCATGTCAACCACAGCTTCTTCTTCATCACTTCCTGTGCTTTTATTATCATAATCCTCTTTGGCCATAAGTATTAAGTCGTTTAGTTTATCTTCAATAGAGGATTCATTTTCTTCATCATCTGAAGGATCATCATCATTGTTTACGCACAAACTTTTCTTCTTAAAGTTTTTTTCTTTAAAGAAATTTGTGTGTTTGTACTTATCCTCATCATCACATGTCTGATCCTTTCCTTTGTGGGGACATTTATTTGCAAAATGACCTATCCTACCACAGTTGAAACATTTGAAGGGCAGTTTACCTTTGTATTTGCATGATCCCTTCTTCAGTCTCTTCACAAATTTTACTTCAATTTCATCGGGCTCAGAATCCTCATTCTTGTCTGCTTTAAATGATGCTTCTCTGGAGGTAGGTTTATCTTTAACTATTCTCATTTCATATGTAGTCAATGTTCCTAGCAGTTGATCAAACCCCAAGGTTTTTAGATCATTAAGTTCTTCTATAGCAGAGACCTTCGAGTTGAACCTATCTGGGAGAGATCTCAAGATTTTCTGAACTAAAGAAGGTTCATCAATTGTTTCACCAAGTGCCTTCATTACATTTACCATTTCTTCTACTCTTAGAAAGTATTTTCCAACAGTTTCATTTTCCTTCATCTTCATTTGTTCAAACTGTATTATGTAGGTTTGAAGCTTTGCATCCTTTACTTTCTCATTACCCTCATAGCTGCTAATGAGTTTGTCCCACATTTCTTTGGAAGTTCCTAGGTGCATAACTTTTACGAATTATGCTTCTGCAAGCCCACTCAAGATAGCATTCATAGCCTTAGCATTGAAGCTAAATTCTAGTTTGTCATCCTTATTAGCTAGCACAACTGGATTTACATAACCAGTATCTACCACATCCCAAACATATGCACCTAACGACATTATGTAGGTTCTCATTCTAACTTTCCAGAAGGCAAAGTTTGCTCCATTGAACAGAGGGGCCTTATTGGTTGAATTTCCTTCATGGCTTGACATGTTTAAGCTCTAGGATCTACCCTTAGATAAAAGGGGTGGCTCTGATACCAATTGTTGGACAACTGAGAAGGGGGGGGTGAATCAGTTGTTACCGTGCTTAAACAAATATGCTTCTTTTAAAATCTTTACAAGGCGCTCAATGATGATCACAATTATGCAGGGAAATAAACAATGGCACATTCAACATCAGTCACATATATGAGAAACACAAAGACAGATATTTCCCAAGGAAACCCATACAAAGTAAAAACCTCTTCTTCTTTATATGATAAGTATTATTTACATTCTTTACATTATCATATATATGAGCACCAACTCATTGTGAGGCTACAACCTCTGTTTTGCAAGCTGCAACTTGTTGAGAGCACCAACTCTCTGTTTTTCTCTAGCACCCACTAGAAGGAAGCACCAACTCCCTGGTTTCTCTAGCACCAACTAGAAGGAAGCACCAACTCCCTGTGTTCAAGCACCCACTTGAACCTCTGAGGACACCAGTCCTTCCTAGCACCTCCCAACCACCCTAAAATATGAATATGAAATACTAAAACCAATTACAGTGATATAGTGTTCAATAACGGCTTACCAGTCTTATCATTGTTCTGCAAGATTTTGCTACTCAGACTTCCTCACTGTCTTCCTACATGCATCTGTTGCCCATTATGTTCTTCTGCTTTTTATGCTCTGTGCACCATGTCCATTCGCTGCACATTTCTTCTTCTGTTCTTTTCAGCTGCTGCACTCTAATTCTTCTTCATGCATGAATCACCTTCAACAACATCCTCAGCAACTCCAGCAACAACAGCAGCCTCATCTCTTCTATGTACCGTGTATTTATAGCTTCTATGCATCTTGTGCATGCAATATTCGCCATTCCTCTACATACTCATACCGCACCAATCTCCTCCACATCTCAAGTGCTCTGCGTGATCATCATCACGACTCTTCAGCTTCTCTGGCAGTTCAACCCCTATGTCTATCATCACTAGGTGTTATGCTGAGAGTCATTTTTCTCTCTCGCAATTGAGACTCTTCGTCTTCTCTGTTATAGTCGAGCTCATCCTTTATGTTTCATTTACGAGCTCCAACCCTCATCCAGCTATCAATTTCCTCCACGAATCATCTTCATTCCACTGGCATATTCCATGTAACTCTTCAACTCCTCTGAAAATCACACCGAAGTCTCTTCGCATCCTCTGGTAGAAACCATCAATGGTTTCTAGCAGTTACACTGTGAGGATCAACATTAGACCTTCGATCATGCTCATGTTCACCTCGATCGTTGGACTAACTCTGATGAGTTCTTGCATTATCTACCCATTTCGCACTTTCGCAATTCGGAGATTCTGTGATGAGACATCTTGAGTCTCCATGTCACAAGTTCTGAAACTTCGAAACGGAGTTTTTCTGCACTGGCTCCTCCCTTTATATGACCATGGCCATGACCAAGCGCTTATGAAAAAATTTCTTTTCGCGAATTCGCATTTCGTGAGTCTGGAGATGAGGCATCTCGACTCTCCAAGTCGCGATCACCGAAACCCTGAGATTGAGCTGAGATCAACGGTCCACAATCTCAATGAATCTACGGTCCAGATCTCATCGTGAATTCGCATCTCACGATTCCTTCGATGGAGGTTCTTGTCACTCCAAGTTGCAATAGGTGAAACTCCGAAATGAAGATTAGATCAACGGTCCACGATCTCGATGAATCTACGGTCTAGATCTCATCGTGAATTCAAAACTCGTGATTCCTTCGATAGAGGTTCTTGTCACTCCACGTCGCGATAGGAGAAACTCCGAAATGAAGCTTAGATCAAGGGTCCAGACCACACCTTGATCTGACGACTGAGATTAAATCACGATTTCACATATCGCGATTTCGATGGTTATGTTTCTTACCTCTCCAAGTCATGATAGGAGAAGCTCCGAGATGGAGCTCAGATCAATGGTCCAGAACACACCTTGATCTGACGGTTGAGATTAAATCGCGATTTCTCATATCACGATTTCGATGGTTATGTTTCTTACCTCTCCAAGTCGCGATAGGGGAAGCTCTGAGATGGAGCTCAGATCAACGGTCCAGAACACACCTTGATCTGACGGAGAATAAATCGTGATTTTGCATATCGTGATTTCGATGGTTATGTTTCTTACCTCTCCAAGTCGCGATAGGCGAAGCTCCAAGATGGAGTCGGATCAACGATCCAGATCAAACCTCGATCTGATGGCAAAGATTGTTTTGCAATTTCGCATATCGCGAAATCGAGAGGTTAGGGAACCCCGTTCCTTTGACTTTCCAGTCAGTGACATGACGATCTTTCGCCACGTGTCCTATGGATCAACGGTCCACGACTGTCCCCGATGGACGCCCAGGATTCCTTCACAGTTTTGGGGAGTTGGATGACTTTTGGACTTATCCTTGCAGCTTCACCATATCTAATGTCTATTGAGCCTTCGTAGATACCCCAGATCCTACGTCCCATATCTTCTCGCGATTTCTCCACTTCGCGTTTTCGCTGCTTCGCGATTTCGTGCACCTTCGCGATTTCGCTGCTTCGAGATTTCGTCCACCTTACGATTTTGTCACTTCATGATTTCGTTGTTCTTGCCATCGCTATTATTTGCCATTGCTGATCTTTGCCATCGTTGTTCTTGCCATCAATTAAACCTTTCAACAGACTTTCTCTTTTTTGCAACTGATAAATTTTGTCGTCACTCTTCCTTTTCTACCTCAGACTTGCACAACATCAAATGTATCAATGAGTATCTGCAATAAACCTTTCACAAGGTAGATATTCAATGTGCTCAATAGGTGTTAATGGGAGTCTCTTGCTCTCTTATTTATACTCTCCAAGTGCCTTCCTTTAGGGGTCATCTTCTAACTATTTTACCCAACTTCCCTCTTGTATGGCTAACCCACTTTCTTATTGCAACTACTTTACCCATAATTAGTAAACTCGCCACTTCTTGTTGTAACTAATTTATTTTTAATTATTTTCTTATTTCAACAACTTTACCCATAATTAACTCCTAGTTGCAACCACTTTGACTAGTAAACTTCTTGATGACTTTCTAGGATATTCTAGAATAATTGACTCCTTTTTTGACCTTCTAGGGGCTTCTAGAATATTCATGAGGATCCTCCAACTGCATAGAGCTATATCTCCTCAACCGTGAGGAACCATGTGACGTACCACATATCACCGGAAACAACATGATGTGTACTATCCATATATGATAATATTACCTGCAAATTCATTGATCTTCATGTCTTTATTCCTCTTAAAAGTTTGGGTTCCTTAACCACGCCTCTGGGGATACCAAAATTTTCTACCAGACTTGCTTCAAGGGTTGACATCAATGACAACCAACCCAATCTATCAACATTTTTGTGCTACATGTTTGATACATAATTGGTTTGGAGTAAGCGATTGAAGCTTCGAACACAGTCTAGTTATTGATTTTTGGGGATGTTGATTTTAAATATTGATTAAAAAAATTATGAAGTCATAAAGGAATCAAAGAGATTTTATTTTTTACACAAGAAAAAATCCCTCATGTTTCCATTTTCCATATATCATTTCTTAATTCCTAAAATGATATATCATTTAATTTTCATCTCCTCTTAAAATCCCTCATGTTTCCATTTTCTATATATCATTTCTTCATTCCTAAAATGGTATATCATTTAATTCTCATCTCCTATTCCCCCTGTTGTATAAAATAAAATTGACTTTCTATTGAAGAAGAATGTTGCTAGCAATTTGGCATGAATAGTTTGAAAAGAAGCATACATATTTTGATTGTTGCAATTATGGTTAAGGGCATAATGGAAAATAATAAATTATTGAATGATTGCTCTTCATTATGAGTTCTAATTAAGGAATTTTATTAAACATCCAAGAACAATACTACAATGACAAAAGTTAATGGGCATTGAAAAGGGGTGATCAGTTTTGGAAATGGTTGATTGCTTGATGTTTCAGGTCCAATCCCTTCATGTTTCCACTTTACACAAATTGCTCTTGAATTCCCAAAATCATGTTTCATTTTAAGTTCATGTTCTTTTCCCCCTGATACACAACAAATGCAAAAAAATTCCTTTTGAAGCATCGACAATGGATATACAAGCAATCAATGTAGATGATGCTTGGCATGGCTTGAATGATAAGATTATTGACAAGCATTCGATATGAATGGAGATATTGGTTGAAGGTTTATAACTGATATGTTTTATTTTGAAATGTTTTAGTTTGAACATGTATCGTCCTTCCTTATCATTTGTTTTCACTTTCCATACATCACAAATCCTTTCATATTATCAATTACATTATAAATCCCATGTTCTTGAATAAATATCAGTTATATGAGGTTGTGTGATCTAGGAATGTTTCAAAGCAGAGCTAAAAGTTTGTTTTTTGAGTTACTCTTCCCTTTTATCCTTGTTTGAATGCATGCTTGATGTTGATCAAGTCATAGCCACTTATAAAAATTATCTTAAATGCATAATGTATTTGATGTTTTACTTGCTATTATATTCATTCTCTGATCTAGTCTTCATGCTTAATAAATGAGCTTTCTCAGTCGAGGCAACAACAAAGATAATAGAGGAAATAGAGGAAATTGGAATAGAGAACAACAAGATGGATGGCCTAGGGGCATAAACAAGAGACTTAGATTCTATGTTCACTTTGATGTTGATTCTGAGGAATTTAATCAACTCCTCCAAACTAGTATTATCAACCTTCCATCCCAAGGATATTTTAATCCTCCTCCACCACCTGTCAAACCTCCATTGCAACCTCTTCCTAGCATTATCGACATACATATACAACCCTCATGTATCCTTACAGCCTGAGACTCTAGCTAATGATGGTTGGAATGCAATTGTTCATGATCCTCAACCCCATCACCATGAATGGCCTATTGTATCTTTGCCACTACCTCCTCCTCCTCTTAAGCAGCTTATTCAACCTATTGTTTACATGGCTTCACATGAATTATTTTCTCAACAACTCAATAAAAACAAAGCCTTCGCTCAGGAACCTGAACCTAGCAAAGGGAAACAAGTTTCCATGTCACCTAGTTCTGATTCATCTTTTCATTTTGTCACCTCACATTCAATCCCTCAAAAGCACAAGCCTAAGAATATCACCTTTGGTGATATGCATTCTGAAGAATCATCAAATGAAGACAGGAAATCTGCCAAGGTAGATTCACAAAAACACAGGATGACTTCATCACAAGACAGTGGACAGATGAGGACATCCTCCCACAAAAAATATAACTTTTAATTTCATTTATGATGACTTATGTATCATCTTATTTATGATAGACTTGCACTTTTTATTTTTGGACAATAGACAACATATATATATATATATATATATATATATATATATATATATTTGGTATTACTATTTATTTTTGGGCTGATGGATGTGGATTTACTTTTATGAATGGTATGCATATTTCAAATGTGGAGATACAAGGGTATATTTTAAAATTAAACAATAAAGTGATTTAGGGGGTCCCCACCTATTATTTATTATTTATTAAAAACCCTTATTATGATTACTTATTAAAATTTGTCCATCTTAACTAAAAGTTAGTTAACTATCTAACTAAAAGTAGTTGAACTAATCAAAAATACCTTTGACGAATAAAAGAAGAACTTGATGAAGGAACAGGGATGGGAGAGAATAGAGAAGCATAAATCTGATCAGGTTTGCTCTTGCTCTAGAGTGAGATTACATTCATTTTTCATTCAGTTTTGAATTACTTAAAGGCTAAATATTCTTGTTGATAGTGGGGTTTTACTGAAGGTGAGAATAAGAAGGAAAGAGAAGCATAGATTATTGACATGATTCAAAAGGTCAATCACTTGTTTTGATAGTCTACTCATTCTTATTTGACTTCTGAATTAATTTTTAGTATTGATTAAAATTGTTTTGCAGAGTCAAGACAGTGGCATATTTGTGGCTTGTTGATCTAGTTTTATTATTCTTGGTCTTACTTAGAACACACCGATAGTCTCTATGTGATGTACCATTCCACCTCTAACTTCTAAGTCTTGCCTTGCTCCTTACCCATGCATGGGTATGAAGAGAAAGTATTTGGCTATAATTCATGATTGAATTAATAAAATCTATGTTGGTTTTGGATCTCACTTTTGGACTTGATGTGTGATGATTATTTCAGATTTGTCTTCTGATCATTTTCTTTAATTTGATATAAATATTTATATTACAAAAAAAAATTCTTTGGTTAAACAACAAACACACAAAAACAACATTAATCCAAACACTTATTACTTAAGGACTAATTGATATTTTTGCAAAGGATATAAACACAGGGTAATAATCTCATATATCTTTCCTTGGCTTAACAAGATCTTTTATAAGGACATCCATTCATTTTCATCAATAGAGTGTGGATAAGGATACTAGATGGAACCTCACATGGGAAGAATTTTAAAAACTCTTCTCAGATAAATGGATTAGGGATACAAAAATGGAGGAAATGTATATAACTCAAGTGGAATTAAGGGAATCAAAAGAAAAT
The DNA here is from genome assembly GCA_032191745.1 of Picea mariana. Classification (NCBI taxonomy): domain Eukaryota; kingdom Viridiplantae; phylum Streptophyta; class Pinopsida; order Pinales; family Pinaceae; genus Picea; species Picea mariana. The sequence continues at coordinate 216,010 of JASDQU010104666.1, read as the reverse complement.
GTCTCCAAATTGCAAAAGGATAATGAAGATCTAAGAAAATACATTACAAAGAAAAATGATGAGTTTGTCAAGATGCAATCCCTTAATGAATCACCCATTAAGGAGGTTAAGAACTTAAAGCAAGAAAAGAGTAGCAAAGCAAAGTGGGAAAAGGATGATTCAAGGGAAGAATTGAAAAATAATGATGAAGAGATATGTAGATTATGAAACCATAACAAAAAACTATTGGATGGGGTTAAGACATTGAAAAAAGAAAAGAAGGATTATCAAAAACAAGAAAAAGAAAAGATATTAGATGAAGAAACTACCAAAAGACTTGAAGAGGAAATTTACAGGAAGGTTGAAGAATCCCTAAATACTAATGAGGTAAAATTAGAAATGCAATTCAGGATTGGAGAAGGATGACAAAATTTGATAAATTGGGTGACATTGTAGCTTCAAAAGGAGAAAGAAGACAAGATTCAAGAAGGTCACCAGAAGATACTTGAAGAAGTTGAACTTCATCTAGAGGATGTACATGCCAAATATGATGGTATTATCTCCAAGGCTAAAGTAATCAAAGACCAAGCAAAGAGGATAGAGAATTACATTGTCTATGAAAAGAAGATATATTAAATGGGTGTGTAAAATGAAGAAAAACTATCAAATGTGAAACCATATCGACGCCCTCATTATTGAGAAATGTTTCAAGGAAGACAAGAAGATCAATATCAACATTATCAGGGAAGAAGATGGAATACTCATCAATATTCATGGAATATGGCATCACAAAACCATTATTCAACAAGATATTATCATAGACCAACATCTACTACAAATTGGAGAAGCTTCAACAACAATGCATGCAATCAAAGGAAAGAAAATTATGCAATAACTAGCCACCAAAGATTACGACCAAAAAGAATTGAATTGGATGGTTGGATCATCATCAATGGAAAGAAGAAAGCAGGAACATACGAAAATCGTATTACTGGGTTTCATGACATGTGAAGTCTTTAATTGCAAATCTTTGAGGACAAATTTTTTTTAAGGAGGGTACCATGTTATGACCTAAAGGGGGAATATATAGGGTTAAATATATATGATATAACCCCAAGGGGAGGGGGCGGGGGGGGGCATATATGGGGCTAAATGTACATGTAATGTGTAAATATATATGTAATAGGGTCATCCTAATGGTAAAGGGGCCTCATGTGTAGATGTGAATAGGTATATATAGCGATCATGTATTCATTATTGGAGATATGTGAATTGCAATATATGAATGTATTTGGTTATGTGGAGGAGGTTCTCCTATTCTTTAAGGAGTTATTGTGTAACTTATCTATATTGGAGTTGTGCTCCACTCTCAAATTGTTGTACATGATGTGTACTTATGTTTTGTTATGATATTTTAAGCATTCGGTACATAATATCGACAATGAATTTCATGTAGTAATCACGTAATAATTAGCTAACCCAAGAAATAATCTCAACTCATGGGTTGTTTTAAGTTGTTCTTAACCTTCAAGAACTCTTCAAATGTTCCTTGTTTTTTCTCTTACCACTTCCACAATTGTTCTTTCTTTAACGAATCAAGCAATGATGCACCAACCTTTGAGTAGTCTATAATGAATTTCATGTAGTAATTAACCAACACAAGAAACAATCTGATCAATGAGATTTATGTGGTGAGGATTTTCAGCAATGTTCGGAAAAACCACAGTATTATGAATGGATTGTCGATGTTACGGATCCAGATCAAGATCCATATTCAGGACAAGAAGCCTGGATTATAATTGAAGAGCGAAGCTTAATATAAATACTAATGGGAAGGAGGAAAGCCTAAAGGTCAACTAGAGATAACCCTAATTTTAATTAATTTAAGTTAAGTTATTTCCAAATTTATTTGTTTTTAGGTTTCAATTTATTTTAAATATTCTTCTCATTTAAATAAAAGGTTTAGTAATTATAAGGTTTAGATTCAAAGGTTTTCTAAAGTTTTGACGAGATTTGAGTTATTATATTTTTTTAGCTTTTATTTTCATTAAAATATTTTAATTTTCCTTTATTTAAAATCTTTTATTTTCATGTTGTTTTATAAATAGGGTTTTTTATTTAATAATTATAATGATTTAGATTAAAATTTTAAGGATTCTATCAATGATTTTAAGTTTAATTAATAACTATTTTAGTAATCATGTGTTAGAAAATATTTTAGGATTTTATAATTTTTTATAATTTTTTTGAATTAAAAGTGTTTTTTAATTTGAAATTAGGGTTTTCTATAAGGTTTGATTACTTAGTTATTATTTCCTTTTTATTAAGGGGAGCCAATTTTCATTTAGTTCTAGGCCATTATCTCTATTGAGGTTGCTTGGATTTCTTTGGATTTCAATCGCTTCCCTAATGCGACGTTTAAATATGTGATCTTCTTTTGCCAAAAATTTTGTCTCTTCTAGGCGCACATGGTGTTTTGTTTTTAGGGAGTGTTCTGCTAAGGCTGAGGTGTGAATGCGTTCATTCTTTATGTCGACTCCATGATCTTTAATTCTAACTTGAAAGGAGCACTTGGTTTCACCAATGTAGCATTTACCATATGAGCATTCAATTTTGTAAATTCCTTTGCATTTGTGCGGGTCAAGTTTGTTTTTTACGGATCTCATATTTTGTTTGATGGTTTCATGTGGTTTGAAGGAGATCTTAATTTATTTTTTGCTGAGCACTCTTGCAATCTTGTCTATTACTCCTTGGATGAAGGGAAGGTAAGCAGTGTTATTAGGGGTTTGGTTGTCATGGGGTTTAGGCGCTATCTTCGTTTTTACTTTGGCTTTTTTAATGTCTTCATTTTTATATCCAATGTTCCTAAAAATATTGGAAATGTGATCTTTTTATTTTTCAAAGTGTTCTTTATCATAGATTATTATGGCTCGTGTGGCAAGAAACAATGTCAACTCATGGATCTTCCTAAGTTGTTCTCAACCTTCAAGAGCCTTAAACTTTTATGGGATTAGCCTGGTTACATGTTATACATATAAAAGCCTAAGATAATAATTAATAAATGAATAGATAAAGTTAAAAATAATAAATAAAAACATAATAAATAATAATAATAATAAGTCATGACTCTTCATTAAAAGGCACCTTAGGTTATATTTATAGCTGAGGCTCTCTCAATATACATCATATTATTCAATTCTATATTCGTATACATTATATTTTTATTTCTTGCCTATTTGAGCAAATTTAATTATGCTTTCGCTACATTGGTATCACAGCCAAATTTACACACATCGAGTTAAATTGCCATACATTCGATGGTCAACAATTTTTATATATCATGTCATGATTCAAAGCTTTCAGTTTCCCTCGCTACGATGGTGTCGCTCTTGAGTTTGGTTGCGATGGCTAGGGTTTAACCATGGCTGCTTGAACCTCTCAGTGTGTATCTGGGCTATTTCCCATGGGTTTTTTTCCCTTGTCCGCCATGTATATGGCCTCTTCTTTTTCTATTGGTGCCCTGAGTCATGGTGTAATACCCCTAGGACAAACCCCAATTGTACATATAAAAGTAAATGAACACATAGGTTGGTGAGCCAGGACATTTTGGGCCAAAGTGCCTTTGTTTATATATATTTTGAGGCCAGAGTTCTTGTGTGGTTATTTGGCTGGAGAGATAGATGATAAAATGGCGAGTGAGCCATCATTATAATATGTAATCATACACAAATATTAATGAAAACACATCATTGTTGTAGACCAACCATGTAAAAGAGTATGGGAGGCTAAACTCTACTAGATAGGGAAATGGGGCTAAAAGTTTAGGAAAAGGGGCTAAGCTAGAGGGGCTTAAGACCGAAGGAATATTATATTAATATTCCTTAAAGTATAAAGTATGGATATTTATTTTATCCTAAGTTCTAAGGATGGGGACAAGTGGGGGTCAAGTGGGCCCAAGGTAGTTCCCAACATGACAAGTGTCAAGATGAGAACGTGCATACATATAGTTTGGACTTAGTTCATTTTCCAATCGTTTTATCTTCATTCCGGTCATTTTCCTTAAAGTATGGATATCAAAAGGAATATTATATTAATATTCCTTAAAGTATAAAGTATGGATATTTATTTTATCCTAAGTTCTAAGGATGGGGACAAGTGGGGGTCAAGTGGGCCCAAGGTAGTTCCCAACATGACAAGTGTAAAGTTAGGAACGTGCATACATATAGTTTGGACTTAGTTCATTTTTCGATCATTCTATGTTCATTCCTTCACTCACTCAACTATTATCTGTACCATGTTATTTATGTACTTGTACCTATACCTGGGAATATTTGGAGCGGAAGAGGCGGGTTGTCAGGCCCATGGACTATTGAAGAAGCGAGTTGTCAGGCCCATGAGCATTCTCTCCAAGTGAGAGAATTGCTAGGAATTATTTCCCAAGGTGCCAAGCTGCAGCTACAGGGCTCTAAGACTTCATTTTTGACCTGTTGTTGAAGCCTCTGAAGGGAAGTGGGGTAGTTGAAGGACTGTTGAGAAGAGAAGGGGAACACCTTATGGGGTGGGACAAGCATGTGGGGAATGAGTGACTGTAGGATGTTAGCTTGAGTTGGCACATCAATCTGATCTTTATGTTGTGTAGGAGACCTTAGCCCGGGTTAGGATTCCCTTTCCTAAGTGGAGTTTAAGCCTCATCTCGGGGGTGACCGACTGCTGATAGTTTTGAGCAGTGTGGTGTAAGGCTGGGAGGAACGTGGAAGGTCTACACGTAGTTGGTGTTCTTTTTATCAAAGATAAGTGTCAATTGTGTGTTAATTTATGTGTTGTGTGAATATTTATGCATTTATTTTAATGGTTTTTTCCTATGTAAGTTGCATGTATATGTCTGTTATTATTTTGTATGAATTTGTGCATCTGTAGAGTATTTTTATGAATTAAATTAGTATCAAAGTTCAAAATTTTAAGTGGCATAGCCCAGTTGGTGGTTGGGGATGATACAATGTATTATCATAGCCCAGTTTTCAACACTGAGCCTGCATGGGCCACTTAGCAAAGCGAAGAAGTGAAATTGCAGAGTTTGCAAGAAAATTGTTTGACAGAATGTTAGGAAGAGTTTGTTTGCAAATTGTTTGACAAAATTTTTACAATGAAATTGGGGAAATTTTCATTGGTTTATGGAAGAATCAAACCCAGGAATTAAAATTTCCAAATTTAATCTCAAATTGGGAAAATTTGAGCCTGCAACTTGGTTGAATTTCATGTTTTGGAGTGCCATAGCGAAATTGGGTATTTTTGGGCAAAAGCCCCAAATTCTATGGTTAAATTCATGAGGAATTTGATGTGCAAAAGCCAACGTATGGGTGTTGGAGTCGAACTGATGGTTACAGGGTCGAAATTGACCAAACAAAGATTTATTACAGAGTTTCGATGGTGGCCCCAAAAATAATTTTGAAATTGAGCAATTTTGGGCATTTATGTAACATCCCCAGCATCCAACTTGGCTACGCCACGTAAAAAATTTCAAACTGTATGCAAATTAAAACATATACACACATAAACTCTTGCAGAACTTTATATATAAAACTTAAAATAGAAAAATACATTATGTAAATACACATATTCATATGGAAATAATAATAAAAATACACATGCAACACACACGGGAAAAACCCATAAAAATAAACGCATAAATAATGATGCAACATGTAATTTAACACACAATTGACACTTATCTTGGTAAAAATATCACCAACTATGTGCAGACCTTCCACGAATCTCCCATCCTTAGACCACGTTTCTCAACACTCTCAGCAGTGGGTCACCCCCGAGCTGGGACTAAACTCCACCCAGTTAAAGGGATTCCTAACCACGCTGATGTTTCTCAGACAACAGGAAAAACTCCCTCACAAGTGCCAACTCAAACTAACATCCTACAGTCCATCATTCCCCATATGCATGTCCCACCCCAGGAAGTGTGCCCCTTCTCTTCTCAACAGTCCTTCGGTTGCCCCACTTCCCTTCCAGGGCTTCAGCTATAGGTCAGACAGGAAGTCTCATAGCCCTGTAGTTGCAGTTTGCACCTTCGAGAAATCAATTCCCAACAATCCTCTTACCTAGAGAGAAATTTCTCACGGGCCTAACAACCCGCCTCTTTAGTATCCCACGGGTCTGACAACCCACCTCTTCAGTGTAGCTCCCAAGCTAACTAGGTACAGATACAAGTACATGTACGGATACATGTACATGATAGTAACAAAAAGGTATCGAGGATAGCTGAATGAGTGAGTGAATGATGATGGAAAAATGAATGAATCGGAAAATGAACTAAGTCCAAACTATATGTATGCATGTTCCCAACTTGATGCTTGTTGTGTTGAGAGCTACTTTGGCCCACTTGTCCCCGTCCTTAGAACTTAGGATAAAATAATTATCCATACTTTATACTTTAAGGAATATTAATATAATATTCCTTTTTGGATTAAGCTCCCTAGCTTAGTCCTTTTCCTTAACTTTTATCCCCCCCCTTCCCTAACTAGTGGATTTTAATCCCCCATACTCTTTTATTGTGGTCGGTCTGCATGCAATGTTGTATTATATTAATGATAAGACATATACAAAAATAGGCTCATTGGCCTTCAACATCTAGGCTCTCCGACCTAATTCAACACATAAGCCTCCTAGCTTATAATAACTCGCTCACCAACCTATAAAACACAACATATACACAAAAGGCTCTCTGGCCTCAAAATCACGTGCACTTAAGTTTGTTGTGCGCAGTATCCTGGAATGTGCACGCTTCATCATTTTAGTGCGCAATACATGTGCACACTATACAATGGAAGGTGCATGCAAAATTATATCAACAACTCACCAACTTATAAGCATTTTTACATTTACATTTACAATTTGGGGTTCAGCCTAGGGCTATTACAATTTCAAAAAAAATAGGAAATTTTAGAAAAATTGGAAAATTTTGGGTATTTTTCTGTACGTTGACGTCAGCATGAGGTGGGGGCCACGTGTAAACTGACATGGAGGGAAGGTGATGTGTACTTTCATAGTGGAAGATACACAAAAGCAAGTGTGGTAGAGGTGGCAGGTGTGGCAGAGGTACACGGTGGCAACAATTTCCTACCTAACATAACCCGTGCCCAGGACATGCATCACCCCCATATGAATTTTGGGGGGTATGGGGTGGTTATGTTAACCAGAGGCCATGGGGGGAGAAATGAACTGATGCGTGACATGTCACCACAGACCTAACCATGGTTAAGTCTTTCAGCCCCTCCCCAATGTGTTAAATTTTGATGGGGCAGGGGGGGGCGAAATGCGTTAGGAGTCGTCGATCGTCGCCGACAACTTTCAAATCGTTATCATTCGATCATCTTTGTGTGAAAAATTGAATGCCAAGGTATATGGGTGTGGCATGGGGCTCTCCCATCTCCGTGATTCAATAAAAAATAGCTACGTGTCAGCCAGGTTATGGGACCCGAAAGGTAAGGTGAATGTGCTAGGTAATAAAGGAGTAACATATAGAAGAAGAAGGTAGAGGCCAATGGGGGAGGGTCAGCGTGGCCAAGAGGTGACATGAAATCCTTCAAGAGGTGCCATATGGAATTGGGTGCCACGTAAGCATCCCAGTCATCTTAAGTTAAACTTATTTTTAAAATATTAATGAAAATTACTGAAAATTTTTGGTATTTTCTAGGTGTTGAATTTGCAAGGCATTTTTGAAGCCCTAAACAATGATTTTAGCTACTCAAAAATAGTGTGCTCAAGATGTAGTTTTTATATCTCAAATGAAATATCTCGGTGATAGATTTCGAACGGTGTATTTCATTCATCAAACGAAGTTAGTATGAGGGAGTTACATGTCAAATAGTGGAGGGTAAATTTTAAGAGCCAGTTAACTTCCGAAGGCCATAACTTCTTGCTCGAGAATCAGATTGAGGTACAAGACTAGTCTGTGGAAAAATATTGAGCCGTAGAACACAGTTATGGAGATAAATTAGAAATATGGGCACACTAAAATGCATAGGAGGGGGTAGAAGGTACATGTAGCATTCAGGGACAAAAGTACTAATTGGCCTGAAACTTTAGGAGGATGTATTTAACATCATGGAGCTAAAATGAAGATAAAAATTGGATAGATTGTTAAAAGTATGATTATGAAGGAACCCAGTTGGGATCCTATCAAAACTCCAAATGAACAGGTGCAAAGATGCATAAATATAGTTCATACTTGCACCTAGTTGAGGTGTGAACAGAAGGAATTAATGGAAAATGTTTAAATGACCATAACTTTCTGCTCAAGAATCATAATTGAGCAAGGAAGTAGGAATTGGAAAGGTATTGGACATACAAGTCTAGATACCCACCTAAAAATTTATCCGAGCAGTTAATTTCACAAGGAATCAGAAGAAATAATTTTGATGTATTATTGGAACAGAATTGTACATAATTTTCATGAATTTATTAAATTATTTAGTCTAACAAATCTTGTTGCCTGCACATTTTGCAGACTTAACAACATTTAGATCAAAACAGGATCATCACAGAGATCAATAATATGGAAGATTCACATAGGACTTACAACCATGAAGAGGAAGTCGAGGGGTTATATGTCAGCATGGGTAATGAAAGAATTGAATCCAGTGGGCACAAAGAGGGCAAGGAGGAGAGCATGAACTTGGTGGATACCATCAATAGTCTGCAGAAAGATGTCCAAAGCTATAAGGATGATAATGAGAAGCTCAAGAAATATAAGGAGCAAAAAGATGGCTTCAACATCAAGTTGATGCATATCTTGGACATCATAGAGAAGAATATGGATAAGAAGACACAATCAAGCAAATATAGGAGTCATAAGTCTCATAATAGAAGAAGAGAAGCAAGAAGTGTTGATAGACATCAATAGCATTCACCAAAGCATTCAGTTAGGAGAGTACATAGTAGTTCAAGTCCATCACCTATCAAAAAGCATAAGAGGAGATATGGGGTAGATGAGCTACAAGGAGAGATGAATAAGATCAAGCCTCCTACATTTGATGGTGAACACAAGAAGGATGAGGATGCAAAGAAGTAGCTATTTGGCATGAGGAAGCACTTACAGTTACATAACTACTCCTAAAAAACAGAAGGAAGAATTGTCATCTGTCAGCTCAAAGGAAAAGAATCAATGTGGTGGGACCAATTTGTTCAGGTGCAGCACATTCATGAGAAGAAGGTTACTTGGAGGGAATTCAAGAGGTATTTTCAAAATAAATACTTGACCAAATGTTACTATGATAAGAAAATGAAAGAGTTCTTTGAACTCAAGCTTGTAAGTATGACCATAGATGAGTATGAAAGAAGGTTTTTAGAGTTGTTGAAATATGTTTCTTTCATCAAGATGAACAAGTTAATATTCAAAGGTACCTGAGTGGGCTACCATCATTTATCAATGATAAGATACATCATTATGATCCTAAGACACTAAAGGAAACCATAAAGAGGGATAAATGCCTTTATGATCAGCATAGAGGAAGACCAACTTTCCAAAATGTGTGGGAAGACAAAAAGAAAAGTAAGATGGACCAAAGGAAGAAGGGGACCATGCCACCATTCTTAAAAAACAATTCTCAGGGACAACCAGCATCTAAAGAACCCAGAATGTCGGAGACAATAGGGAAAGACCAAAGTAGCCACCCATTCAATGTTGGGGTTGTGGGGGAGAACACATGTACCGGGATGTCCTCATAGAGTTGAAAAAGTGAGGATTGTTCATAAAATTCAACTGGATGATACAATGGAGGACATGGACAGAAATGTACCAAGGATCTATGCAGCTCTGGATAGCAAGCAAGCTGAGTATTAGTCACATATGATTGAAGTGGAAGGTAAGATCAACAACCAACACATTGTTATTTTAATTGATTCACGAGCTAGTCATAGTTATCTAGATCCTAAGATGGTGGAAAGATTTCAATTACTAAGAAGCAAGCTTGGAAAACCTTGGTTAGTGCAGCTAGCTACGGGAGCTAAAAGGAAAATTAATGAGATGTTTAAGGCATGTCCAATGGACATGAATGGACTAGACACAAGAGTAGATTTGAATATCATACCTTTGGGCTCATATGATTGCTTCGTTGGTATGGATTGCTTGGACTGTTAGGATATTTAGACACTTAGGAGTTAGTTAAGATCTACTTTGTCTAATGTGTCGTTAGTTAAAGTGTGTTTCTTTAGTATGAATTTGTAGTTAGGAAATTCGATGGTCACGATATGTTCCCGACATAGAGTGATCTGACGGTTCATACTCTCATCGATCTTAATGGCCATTGATCCATGGTTTAACACCCGATTGGTCCATGATCTCTAGTTAAAGAGCATGGAGGGTCATTTGTCGATGATCAATTGTGAGAAACTCTCTTGTAAAATCTCTCTGTAATCTTTTTCTTTTGCATTAATACACTGCTTCAAGTGGCCGCGTTGGCTGGGGCCGTGGATGTTTCCCCGTAGGGGTTTTACCACGTGAAAACATCGGTGTGTTGATATTTGATCTGGTTATGTGAGTGGTTACTGAAGGTGTTCGTCCTCTGTTGGAATACATGTGTTATCGAACATGGTATCAGAGCATGTTTGAAGACCTGCTTCTATTGTAGATCAAGATCGTGAAGTCGAGTTGCCTCATCTCCATTTTCTGTCATTTTCGTACATTTATGGGCTGAGAGGATCGTTCCATTGCGTCTAGAGCACTCGTTTAATTCAAGAACACTTTTCTTTTCACTCGAAAAGGTTTTTGTGTGCCCAGGATACGACCATTACAGTCAGATCCAGAGGTATATAGCTTGAATATGCATTTATTTAATTTTTTGCAGAGTAGTATTTTGGTTTTATTTCGGTTTTGTATTATTTATTTCTGGGTTGCTACTCTTTTAGATCTGTGTATGCTCTTTGCCCTGCACCCTGTGCGATCTCGTGAAATCGAAAACAGATAGGAAAAGGTGCATCTTCCAGGTAAGCTAATCGAGATCTAACCCTTGTTGTCATCGAGAAGCGAAATCTTTTTCTTATGTAAAAAGAGTTTTTTTTAGCATGCTCCCCAAGGCTGTCTTCAACAACAACAACAACAATCCTCCTTCTGAACAATACAACATGTTTTGCTATATCATTTGGTTAAGAGTTTCCTTATTCAATAAGAGGTCTTGAGTTCAAGTCTCTCTTTTGTTACTTTTTTTTGAAAAAGTTCATGCTAAAATTATAAAGTGTATTTCACTTTAGGTATAAAAGTGAATCAATGTAGGAAGCTTTAATATTTTATTTTAGAGTTATTTATTTTGCATGCATCTTTTCTATTATAAAGTAACTTTATTGTAAAAGTGATCCCTACTTCTCTTTATAAAAGTGGGTCACTTCATAAAGCAACTTACACTATCATGTGGTCATTTGGTTACCGTTTATGCCTTTTTTTTAAAAGGCCATAACTCTCACATCCGAAGTCCATTTTCAGTGCCGTTTTTTTTTAAACCGCATAATTGTTCGAGCTCTTTCCATCTGGATCACCAATTTTAGTTTTTAAATCCATATTATCTGCATATTTAATATGGCTTCTACAAGTAATCTCTTGCTTTCCAGCACCAACTACTTCCAATGGAAATCTCATATGGAAGATTTATTAAGAAGTAAAGGCTTGTATCGGATTACCTTGGGAAAGGAAACAACACCCACTGATGATGATAAGAAATTAAAATGGGCTAATAGGAGTGATGAAGCACGTGGACTAATCGGAATGTCCATCTCTCCTCATTTAAGGTACCACCTTCAAGAAATTGATGACCCCGAAGAAGCTTGGGAAAAGATTGAATCTCTGTTTGGTAAACTCAATATTATTCGAGCACAAAAGTTAGAAAATCAAGTACTGACCTTGAGTCCAAGTGATTTTTCTTGTGTTGGAGACTATTTATCTAAGTTTAAAACACTCAGAATTTTATGCGAAGAATGTAAGATAAAAATGGAGGAAGAGCATTGCATCTATCTTATTCTTTCTAAGCTAGGTAGTGCATATTCTGTGTTTGTATCTACCTTTTATGCCATGAGAGAGGCTCTAGGGAAAGCTTATGAAAAACCCACTCTTGAGTCCTTTTGTGCTGCTTTGATTAGGGAGGAAGATAAGCTTGTACAACTTGGAGTGATCAACACTGCAGGTACCTCCAACAAAGCCTTAGTTGCCCAGCAAAAAGATAAACCCAAGTATCCCAAGAAGCAACATCCTCGCTACAACAACAAGCAACATAAGGGTACCAAACCTGCTCAAATAGATTCATCTCCTAATGGTGACAAATGAGCAAAATATAAAAATAAGAAGACTGACAGACATTGCAACTTTTGTGATAAAGATGGTCATGATGAGTCTAAATGTTTCAAGAAGATGGCATCTTTAGAAGCAATGATGAAGAAGCACAACATCAGTATTGATTCTACTTCTTCTTCTTCTTCTCATGGACATGCCCTTTCCGCTTCTGGTTTCTCCTTCAAAACAACTTCTACTTCTTCTTCTGATGAGTGGCTTATTGATTCAGGAGCATCTTATCATATGGCTAAGGATAAAGCCATATTTTCTGCTCTAAATGAATGTAACACCAATAAAATATTTGTTGGTGATGATAGATCTCTTAGTGTTGTAGGATCTAGAACAGTTCAAGTAGATAATGGTCATTTAAATGATGTATTATGTGTTCCAAGTCTTTCTTGTAACCTTCTATCAGTCTATCAAATCACTCATTCAGGTGAAGGTAAAACAGTAGAGTTTTCACCTCACCAAGTTGTAATCAAGGATCTAAAAGATCCTAAGCATGTTATTGCAATTGGAATTGTTGATGATATTACCAGGTTGTACAAGTTTGACAACTTTGGGTCATCATCTTTTTCATCAGTTTTTGTTGCTCATAGCGATGACTGAGCAAACTTTGGCATGAGCGGTTTGGTCATCTAAACTATCGCTCATTGCAACAACTATGTAATCAACAGATGTTGATTGGTCTTCCTCCTATTTCATGCAGATATGGTGTTTGTGCCGGTTGTGTTCTTAGAAAACATCATCGGGACAATTTTGACAAACGTGCATCTTGGCATGCTTCGGGCCCTTTACAGCTTGTTCACATTGATTTGTGTGGTCCATTTTCTTCCCCTTCTTTTTATGGGTGCAAGTATTTCTTAACTTTCATTGATGATTTTTCCAGGCGTACTTGGGTTTACTTCTTAAAACTTAAGAGCGAAGTTTTTGACAAGTTTTTGGCCTTCAAGGCCCTTGTAGAAAAGCAATCTAAACATCAAATTCAAAAGTTAAGAACAGATAATGGAGGCGAATATGTGAACAATAATTTTACAAGTTACTGCACTACACAGGGCATACAAATGCAACACATTGTTCCATATACACCACAAGAAAATGGTGTTGCTGAGAGAAAGAACTGCACATTAAAAGAAATGGCTAATTGTATGATCCAATCTAAGGGATTAAGTCTAAAGTATTGGGCGCAAGTAATCAACTGTGCAAATTACATAGTCAATCACACTCCCACAGAGGCTCTTAAAAATATAACATCGGAAGAAGCTTGGACTAAAATTAAACCAGATGTAAGTCACTTCTGTGTATTTGGCAGTATAGCATGGGCTCACATTCCTGATGAGAAAAGGAAAGCATTGCAGCCTAAAAGTGAGAAGTGTATATTTGTTGGTTATTCTGAAGATGTCAAAGGTTATAGACTTCTTCAACCACATTGTAATGAAAGTATTCTTAGAAGAGATGTTAAATTTGATTAAAATCTCTTGGCCTACAAGCCTAATTTGGCGATTGTGCCTTCTTCGGCCTACGAACCATCTTCGACATTTGTGTCTTCTTATGTTCCTATTTTGGTTTCTTCTTCAGATGATGATAGTGAGGATGAAAAACCACCTCTACCTACTCACCTTCCTCTAGATGAGTCCTTTGAACCTGAACTCGCACCAGTTCCACTGCTTCATACATGGGTCCATTCAACATGAGAAGCAGTTGGTGATCTTGTCGGTGATCCTTCATATCAGTGTCAGAAAAGTTCACAGTTCCAGTGAGCCTCTTCTCTTTTGGCTCAAGTTTTAGAGACTCGTGATCCAGAGACATTTGCAGAAACTTCAGGTCATCTAGATTGGGATACAACAATGAATGAAGAGTATTGTTCTTTAATGGCAAACGTTACTTGGGATCTTGTACCTCTTCCAAAAGGAAGAAAACTTGTTCGATGTAAATGGGTCTATAGAACTAAGTATGCATCAGATGGAAGTGTTGAAAGACACAAGGCTCGGTTAGTTGCCAAAGGATTTTCCCAAGTTGAAGGAATTGATTATAATGAAACCTTTGTCCCTCTAGCCAAAATGAATTCCATATGCCTTGTTCTTGCCCTTGTTGCCTCACATAAATGGGAGGTCCATCAGATGGATGTTAACTTCGCCTTCTTGCATGGCGATTTGAAAGAAGAAATCTACATGGAACAACCTCATGGTTATGTCCATAATAACTCTAGCCTTGTTTGTCACCTTAAGAAATCTCTTTCTGGTCTTAAGCAAGTTCCTTGAGCTTGGTATGCCAAAATGGACAGCTTTCTTATTGACACTGGATTCTCTAGATGTCATTCTAATCCTAATGTCTATACCAAGAAAGTAGGAAGCCATCTCATAATCCTTGTCCTTTATGTTGATGACCTTATCCTTACTCGTAGTGACTCAAAACTTTTAAACCATGTGAAAACCAGCCTTAAGAAGAAATTTGAAATGACAGACATAGGTTTTTTGCACTATTTCCTTGGCCTCCAAGTTTTGCAAACTAATGAAGCAATTTTTCTTTCCCAGTCTAAGTATGCTTGTGACCTTCTTCGTCACTTTCACATGGATGATTGTAAACCAACCCCTTCTCCCTTCCAGTTTGGAGTCAAGCTCACTGCCACCTATACTTCTCCTGAAGTTGATGCCACCCTGTACCGTTAGTTAGTTGGTAGCCTCTTATACTTGACTCATACCCATCCTGATCTTTCCTTTGTTGTTGGTCTTGTTGCCCGGTATATGAAAACACCCCATGAAATCCATCATAAAGCAGCTAAAAGGATACTTCGCTATGTCCGTGGCACAATTTAGTTCGGGATACATTACAGTTCAGGGGGGGCTCCTTTATTGATTGGTTTCACTGATTCAGATTGGTTCGGCGACCCTGATGATTGGAAGTCTACTGCAGGTTATGTTTTCAGCCTTGGTTCAGGACCTGTCACTTGGGCCTGTAAGAAACAACAGGTTGTTTCACTTTCTTCAGCAAAAGCAGAGTACCGAGCAACGGTAAATGCAAGTCAGGAAGCCTTGTGGCTTCAACAGATCCTTTCAGAGTTTGGATTCGAGCAACAACATCTAACCAACCTTTGGTGCGACAATTAGAGTGCCATCAAGCTCGCCAAAGACCCAGTTCAACATTAGCGCAGCAAGCACATCGAGCTACACATGCACTTCATCAGAAAACTCATTCATGATCAAGTTATTGAAGTGCTCTTTTACCCTACAGATGATCAAGTTGCAGACATTTTCACAAAGTCTCTTACAAAAGCAAAGTTTTCAAAACTTCGATCTATGTTATGAGTTCAGGAAGTTGTCATTAAGGGGGGATAGGCTCTAATGCCTCCTTCCTTCTCCTATTGTGTCAACATTGTAAATTCTTCAATCCTATCCCAAGTTGTTCTTATGGGGGGATGTTGGGATATTTAGACACTTAGGAATTAGTTAAGATCTACTTGGTCTAATGTGTCATTAGGTAAAAGTGTGTTTCTTTAGTATGAATTAGTATGCATTTGTAGTTAGGAAATCCGACGGTCGCGATATGTTCCTGAAATAGAGTGATCTGGCGGTTCATGCTCTCCTCGATCTTAACGACCATTTATCTGTGGCTTAACACTCGATTGGTCCATGATCTCTATTTAAAGATCATGGAGGGTCATTTGACGATGATCAATTATGAGAAACTCTCTTGTAAAATCTCTCTGTAATATTTTTCTTTTGCATTAATAAACTGCTCCAAGTGGTCATGTTGGTTGGGGTCATGGATGTTTCCCCGTTGGGGTTTTACCACGTGAAAACATCAGTGTGTTGATCTTTGATCTGGTTATGTGAGTGGTTACTAAAGGTGTTCGTCCTCTGTTGGAATACTTGTGTTGTCAAACATGGACAAACATCATGCTATCTTAGATTGTTATAATAAGGCCTTTACTTGTTTGGATGAGGAAGGGAAGTTGAGGATGGTTCAAGGCATTCCCAAGGCAGTAACCATAAAAGAATTTTCATCCTTGCAGCTGAAGAAAAGCTTCAGAAAAGGGTGTCAAATATTTGCAGCACATATGAAAGAAACACCTAAGGATAAAGTGTTGAATGTTTAGGACTCTCTATTGCTAAAATAATTTGAAGATGTTTTTAAAGAGAAATCGGGGTTGCCACCAAAAAGAGATATTGATTTCTCTATAAATTTGATTCCTCGAGAAACCCCAGTATCCAAGACTCCTTATAGGATGAGTACACCAGAGTTAAAGGAATTGCAAATGCAGCTTGAGGAGCTTTTGAAGAAGGGCTATATATGCCCAAGTGTGTCACCTTGGGGTGCCCCAGTGTTTTTTGTGAAAAAGAAGGACAATACCTTGAGGCTTTGCATTGACTTCAGGCAGTTGAACAAGGTAACTGTAAAGAAAAAGTATCATTTACCAAGGATAGATGACTTCTTTGATCAGTTGAAAGATGCTAAGATATTCTCCAAGATTGATCTTAGATATGGCTATCATCACATAAGAATTAAAGAAGAAGACATCAACAAGACTACCTTCAGAACAAGGTATGGTCATTATGAGTTCAGAATGGTGACGTTTAGGTTATCAAATGCATCGACTATCTTCATGTGTTTAATGAATGGTATTTTCAAGGATTACTTAGATAAGTTTGTCATTGTCTTCTTGAATGGAATTCTTATATATTCTAAGTCTGAGGAAGAGCATGAGCATCACTTGAGGATGGTATTACAGGTATTAAGGGAGCATCAATTGTATGCCAAATTGAGCAACTGCTTATTCTACCATAATCAAATTCATCATTTGGGTCATATCATTTCAAAGGAACGAATAACAATGGACCTAGAAAAGATAAAGGCCATTGAGGGGTTACTACAAAATATTCATTGAGGGATTCTCAAAGATTGCACACCCAATCACTTCCTTGCAAAAGAAGGATATGAATTTTGAGTGGACATCAGATTGTAAAAGGAGTTTTCAACACTTGAATAATTTAATAACAAGTGCTCCAATATTAAAGATTGATGATCCAAATGAAGACTTTATTGTATGCACTGATGCATGTAAAGAAGGACTTGGTGGAGTTCTTAGTCAGAATGGGAATGTGGTATGTTATGAATCAAGGAAATTAAAGGAGCATGAAAAGCACTATGCTACTCATGATTTAGAATTGCCATCCATAGTGCATGCCTTGAAGATGTGGAGGAACTACCTCATGGGGAAAAGATTTGAATTGAGGACAGACCATAGTGGTCTGAAATATTTATTTGGATAGCCAACTTTAAATGTTAGGAAAAACAGATGGTTGGAATTCATCAATGAATATTACTTTGATATAAAGCATATCAAAGGTAAAGAGAACAAGGTGGTTGATGGACTCAACAGGAAGGTGCATGAGATGCATTCTACAACCATTAGCATGTACTAATCAGATAAGAAAGAGAAAATTTTAAAGACTACAAAATCATATCAGAAATACATGGAGGTCAAGGAAAAAATTTAGCAAGGTAATTTGCAGCAGAAAAGGGAAGAATATAAGTTAGAAAAGGCTGAAATTTTCATGTACATGGGCATAATTTATGTGTCAAATTCTCAAAAATCGAAAAATCTTATTTTAAAATAAATGCATAATGTGCCTTATGTTGGGCACCCAGGTTACCAGAAAACTATTGTAACTATCAAGAGCCAATATTATTGGTGGGGTGTGAAGAAAGAGGTTGTTCATTTTATTGCCAAGTGTTTGGAATGTCAAAAAGTCAAGGCTGAGCACAGACACCTAGTTGATCTGCTACAACCATTACCCCTTCTCGAGTGGAAATGGGAAGTTGTAACAATGGATTTCATCACCAAGTTTCCCAGAATAACCAAGCAGCATGATTCCATCATGGTGGTGGTGGATAAGCTTATTAAAGCTTCCCACTTTATTCCAGTAAAGCTCATTCACAAGGCAACCAACATTATTGATATTTATATGAGAGAAATTGCTCGAGTATATGGTATACCCAAGACAATTGCGTTTGACATAGATCCAAAATTTACATCAAAATTTTGGAAAGGATTATTCAAAGGATTTGGGACCAATATGAACTTTAGCACAACCTATCATCCAGAGTCAGATGGGAAAACATAGAGGGTAAATCAAGTGATTGAAGTTATGTTGAGGATGTATGTGATGGATAAACCATCCAAATGGGAGGATTATTTTCATTTGGGGGAGTTTTCTTATAACAATGGGTATCAAGTATCTCTAAAGGTGAGCCCATTTGAGACACTTTATCGCAGAAAGTGCAACACACCAGTGAGTTGGGAAAACCCAACAGAGAGAGCAGTGGTTGGACCAAAATTACTCAGGGAAATGGAAGAGAATATGGTGAGAATAAAACAAAAGTTAAAGGCTGCCCAGGACAGGCATAAAAGTTATGTTGATAAGGGAAGAACTCACAGAGAGTTCAAAGTGGGTTACCATGTGTTCATAAAAGTAAAGGCCAAGAGAAGTTCCCCAAAGTTGGGAAATTGTTCAAAACTGGAAACTCGCTATTGTGGACCATTTGGAATCCTAGAGAGGATTGGTCATGTAGCATACATGCTTGCCTTACCTGCATCAATGTGCATTCATAATGTATTCCATGTATCATTGCTTAAAAAGTGTGTACCTGATGCTAATCATGTCATTGATTGGAATGTGATTCAGGTGGAGCAAGAAGAAGACTTTCGAGTTCAACCAGAATGCATATTGGATTAGAAAGTCAAGTTGCTCCAGAATCGAGAAATAAGACTGGTAAATGTCCAATGGACTTGGTACGGTACTGAGGATGCAACTTGGGAGGACGAGGATGTTATGCGAGCAAAATACCTGCATCTTTTTGAATAATTTTGAAGTTTTTATTGTATATGTGCATATACTGCATTGAGGACAATGCATAAATAAGAGGGAGGGGAATGTAATACCCCCAGGCCAAATCCCAATTGCACATATAAAAGTAAATGAACACATAGGTTGGTGAGCCAGGACATTTTAGGCCCAAGTGCCTTTGTGTATATGTATTTTGAGGCTAGAGTTCCTATGTGGTTATTAGGCTGGAGAGCCAGATGCTAAAATGGCCAGTGAGCCATCATTGTAATATGTAATCACACGCCAATATTGATGAAAACACATCACTTCTGTAGACCAACCATGTAAAAGAGTATGAGGGGCTAAACTCCACTAGATAGGGAAAGGGGGCTAAAAGTTTAGGAAAAGGGGCTAAGCTAGGGGGGCTTAAGCCCAAAGGAATATTATACTAATATTCCTTAAAGTATAAAGTATGGATATGTATTTTATTCTAAGTTCTTAGGATGGGGACAAGTGGGGGTCAAGTGGGCCTAAGGTAGTTCCCAACATGACAAGTGGGGGTCAAGTGGGCCCAAGGTAGTTCCCAACATGACAAGTTGGGGTCAAGTGGGCCCAAGGTAGTTGGGAACCATGGACTCCTTTCAATATGGTGTTTGACATTCTCTCATTAGCCCCAGTTTGGGTGAGGCTCCCCAATCAGCCCTTGCATTTTTGGGGTTTACCCTCTCTTTAAGCCATTGGTTCAGCTTCAGGAAAGTTCCATTTTGCAAGCTACAAAACTATGAGGCACAACACATCCACTTTTGCTCGCATCTATGTGGAAATGGAATTTAGTAAAGGGTTCCCAGCTAAAGTTATCCTTACTCGTAAAAATTACTCTTGGTCTCAGAAACTTGATTATGAGTGAGTTTCCTTATGTTACAGATCTTGTTTTGAAATAGGACATCTTACAACTCAATGCCCCAAAGGATTTGGGAAGAATATAAAGCATCATAAATCAAATTGGTGGGTCAGATCTAATGACGACCATCAAGTAATCTCAAAAGGTTACGGAAAGCCTCTCCAAGATAGTGGGAAGCCTTCTCAAACATATCCTCCTATTCAACCAACTTTGTTACCTCAAGAAATGCAACAAGAAACAACGCAGAAGCCGTTGAAAGAGGATTATATCCCTCAAGACTTAGATCAAGGTTTATGGTACCCAAAAACCCCTCAGCCAACGGTATGTTGGGCAAATCCACCTGAAGGTATTGAGGTACTAGAATAAGAAGAAGTAGAAGCTTCAAACCAAGACAATCCATGACCCACAAGAACCAAAAATACCCCGTCATTTGCAAAATAAGTTTGGACGATAGTTAAAAAGAAGAAGAAATCATAAGTAAAGTCACAACCCATGGTAACACGAAGTCAGGCGTGCAAGTCGGTCAAAATGGTGGGCTCTTCAGCAACAGGTTAAATTAGATGCAATGTTTCTTCACTTTTATCCTCGGAGTCTTTTTTAGAGTGTATTATGTAAGGTTGTTCTTTGTGAAGTTTCTATTTAAGTATTTGAAACAGTCATTTGTAGCTTGAAGTAGTTTTCTATTTGAGGCCCCAGATTGGCCGCAATTCTCTTACATTTTGTAACTCTTTTGTGTGCTTTGACTACACCTTTTTTGCTAATACAAATCCCCCAGTTTCTGTTTAAAAAACAAATTTATATATCATGGACTGATTCAGGAGGATCTCGATGGCCACCCACCTATTCCAACTGGCTTAAAACAATTTTTTGGAAACTTACTATTTTTAGCAATTTTTTAGGTCCCAAACTTTCGGGGTCATTTTGAGGGCCTAAACGACGTTTTTTCACGATCAGACACCTCACTGATCGATAAAAGTTGTAATTGAGCACCCTAAATGAAGCTCCTCATCAAGACCTTTCCAAATAGCTAATTTGCGCCCTAAACGGAGATCGTATGCAAAAGTTACGACCCTGGGAAGTTGATGTACTAATTTACCCTAATGGGGCCCACATGACTTTTGGCGCTTCATCTCCTAGGGTTAGGTTTTTGGATGTCTAGGGTTTTGGAATTCATGTTTATTGAAAAAAGGCCTTTAGAGCCTCATTGCACTCATCTTCTTGTGAATGAGCATAGTCGTTACATCTCTTCTCAAAGATAAGTTGCCACCATTCTAGCAAGCTTGTTTTTAGTCTGCATTTTACAGTTTCAACATATTTCTTATTTAATAAAAGTCAAGTTTTATTGTATCTCTGTTATTATTCACTATGCCTCTATATCAATATTATAATTATGTGTTTTCATTTCGTTTCACTCATAAATCTGGATCAGTGGTATCAGAGCGGTCTGCTCCTTGTCGTTTTTTAGTGCATGTCCCCAACACAGTCATGGTATAGAGAGTTGGGTCTTGAGCTTGTTTCTCTTGAGGAAAACTGCTCTTGCATGCCCAAGAAACCGTCCATGGAGGGGGAAAAGAAAGATGACGGGACATGAGATCCTTTCAAGATGTTGCTCGAGGAATCCATTGAGCGACAAAGGAACAAGATGATGGACAACTTTGCACAAATCCTTCAACGGTTGCCGACAAGCAACACATACACCTCAAGCGGAGGCACTTCTCCCTTCAAGGTACACATCAATTTTGATATTCCTATATTTGAAGGGAAAATAGATGCAGATGTCGTAGATAAATGGTTAAACCTTCTAGAAGTGTATTTTTATGTCCACAACTTTTTCGATAGAGAAAAGATTACATTTGCGCTCCTCAAGATCATCCCCATGTCAAAGATTGGTGGGAGACTTTCTGTGAGCAAAAAGAAATTGAGGGATCCACATTATTTGCAATTGCACCCACTTGGGGTTCCTTCAAGGATGTTATTAAGGTACAATACTACCATGTCAGAAGTTATGACGACTTGTATACAAGATGGACCACTTTGCGGCATGAAAGAAACCAAACAGTGTCAAAGTTCACCAATGTCTTCCATACCGTGTGCACCAAGATGGGTATCAAATATTTTGAGTGACCTCTAGTGCTCAATTACCGTGCCAGTTTGCATAGATACATCCAAATAGAAATGTAATTTTTGGACATCTCATCCTTGAGTGTAGCCTATTGATATGCCGTCAAAATCGAGCAGAAGCTTAAACAAAAGACATGATAGTTTGGGTCTAGGAACCCATCACAGCATAAGTAGGGAAAGGGTAACCCCAACTCACAGAACAAAGATGGGCAACTTCAGGAAAACCAGTCCAAGCCGCAAGCAAAGAAGGACAATGGAAAGACAAAGAAGGATACTTGGAAGTGGTGTGACTTCCATAAGAGCCCTTGGCATAACATTGTTGATTGTCGCTCAAAGAAATCATTGGTGGCTGAGGTGAAAGCCTCTGAATCAAATGTGGGCTATGACTCTGAGTCAAAACCAGAAAAGGGGAGACAAATCATTGACACTGAACCTAATGCCACCTTTGCTACCACCAAGATATAGCTCGATGAACCTGATGATCCAAAGGAAGATGAGCGCCTCTTTCATTCACAGATGTGGGTGAAAGGCACTCTGTTGCACTTCATCATTGATAAAGGTATCCAGAAGAACCTCATCTCAACAGAGGTAGTAAAGCGGCTAGCCCTACCGAAAACTCTCCACCCACAACCCTACACCATCGGATGGCTCTGCCAAGGAAGCGATCTTCGTGTCGTCCAAAAGTGTCACCTGTCATACGACATCAAGCCATTCAAAGATGAGGTATTGTGTGATGTTTCTCCCCTTGAATTTTGTGATGTTCTTTTGGGACAATCTTATTTATGGAAACCTCATGATGTATATGAGTCTAGGCCTAGCAGTGTTATTATTACTTTGAAAAGGAAATTGTACAAGATACCCGAGGTAGTCCCACCTAGTGTTATTTCCTTGATCTCTGCCAAGCAATGCAGGAAGGTCATTTCTCAGAGTGGGAAGTTTTTCTTCTTCGTGATTCTCTCTCAGACTGAGCGAAAGGTTGCAACCACATCCATGGCCTATATGGTCGACCTCTCCATGTAGAAAAATAAAGTGGATAAGGTCGTGGAACAATACATGGACATATTCTCATTATCTAATGGGGTACCTATGCACTGTCAGGTCAAGCATTCCATCGATATGACCCCTGACACACCGTTACCCAATGGGCCAGTCTATCGTCTCTCTCTATTAGAAAATAAGAAGATCCAACGTCAGATCCAAGAACTGCTCCACAGGGAGCACATCCGACCCAACTCATCACCTTGTGGAAGCCCAATCATGCTGGTGCAGAAGAAAGATGGAAAAAATTTCCTTCGACGTGGACAAGGTCTAGTACCTAGGCTACATTGATGATGTGCATGGTGTGCATGTGGATCCAGCCAAGATCCCAAGTCATCCATGACTGGCCAGCCCTAACCACACTCATTGAGCTTTGAAGCTTCTTAGGCCTTGCCAATTTCTATCGCAGGTTCATATTGGGATTCTCCCATATTGCATGGGCCCTTGGCCAAGTAACCAAGGGTGGTGGTGACGCCAAATTTGTGTGGGGCCTGTCCCAAAAGCAAGTGTTCGGTGATCTGAAGAAACACTTGTGCTTAGCCCCAGTGCTTTCTTTACTTGACCTGCAATAACCCTTTGAGATCGAGACATATGCTTCAGACTATGATGTGGGCATAGTCCTCACTCAGCACGACCACCCCATGGCCTATCATAGTGCGACATTATCATATGTCATCCGTAAGTACCCTGCTTACGACAAAGAAATGTACTCCATTGTGCAAGCATGTCGCCAGTGAAGGCATTACATTCTCAGGAAGGAGATGGTCATCCACACTGATCATAAGTTGTTGCAGTTCATTCAGACACAAGGAAAATTGCAGAATGACTGCCATCAGAAGTGGTCCACATATTTGCAACAGTTCCACCTCAACATCAATTATAAAACATGAAGTACCAACCGAGTACTTGATTTCCTCGGTCGACCTCCAGTCGCGGCACTCACCATGATGCTAGACTCTTGTGGCCACAAGACCTCCGAATGGCCCCACCTGTAACACCTTGTTTCTCCCAGCTTGTAAATATAACTATAATGGCTAAGAGACTATGGCAAACTCCATATGTGTGAATGTTGATTTGATGATCCTTTGAATGAAAGGTAAATGAATGTAAATTTTGTTATTTACTAGAAAATGGATAGTGTTGCATGACTGTTGGAAGGGGGGTGTACTTAGAAAGACCACGAATGCTATACAAAGAGATGGTGAAGGGGATCAGGAATGGTTGCGTTAACCTTCACCAAACCAATACTTACTAGATTTAATTGCTCAGGACCAGAATAGTCCTCTGACCCGGAAATGAATTACAGTCAGGCTGGTAGATGAGAGGACCTCCTCAAGAGTTAATGAGGGGATGGGGCATAACACCCATTTGTAAGGCTTCCAAACTTGATTGCGGACTGGGAATTCGAGCCACACACAACCTTGATGATAGAGGCAAGAAAGGAAGGTGTGGTGGGCAGAGGGAGGCCTGCGAAGAGTGCAGAGACAAGAGGTGAATCTTCCGGGTTCAAGGAAGAACTGGAAATAAGCGTTCTAGTCATACGAAATGGTGTTGAAGGTTATGATGCAAGCTGATAAACGAGGCCGGTCCTCCTTGCTTGGTATCGTGTAAACCATTTCCAAGACCCTACAGGAGGAGGAGAGTAACCTTCATCCCTATTGTTGTTGAGCCAGTAGAAAGGATTGTGTAGCAGAGCTACATGGTCTAGCTCGAGGGTGGCTAGTGGTAAATCCGTTTGGAGTGACTGAGCCTATGGTTGGGTGGAAACGAGAACCCCTTCCAACAGTCGCTTCACATTGTCTGGTTCTGATAAGTATTTTCCCTGCTTTATTTGTTAAACTGGAATTATGGATGATTACTTGGACGTATGCATGTGTGCATTTATAAATGTCTTCTGTGAGAAATGGCTATGTCATGTATATGATTTCATTTCCTTGTGAATTTACACTTCCAACTGATAGACTACATGCCCAGTTTAATTCTGGAGGCTTCTCGGGGCATAAGTTGTTTAGATGGTCAAGATAGAAGATATCGTGTCGACCCAAAACCATATGTCCGAAGACGATACCTCTTCCAAACCCCTTTGTCGTGCGACTAGGATGCTAGACCCAAGTATTTAACCATTTAATGGTAAAGCTCAAGAGGGGTAGTGAAGTTGAAGCCTTGAAANTCTCGGGGCATAAGTTGTTTAGATGGTCAAGATAGAAGATATCGTGTCGACCCAAAACCATCTGTCCGAAGACGATACCTCTTCCAAACCCCTTTGTCGTGCGACTAGGATGCTAGACCCAAGTATTTAACCATTTAATGGTAAAGCTCAAGAGGGGTAGTGAAGTTGAAGCCTTGAAAAGAGAAGGTCTCTTCATTTATAGACAAGCGGAAGAGATTCGTTCGAAAGGACCCACATGACCGATACCTAGGAACCTTGGGCTAAGCCTAAGGAAACCATGTTCTCTTGGCTTCGTAGCTCCAGAAGTTCGATACTTCAGAGTAAGACCGACCTTATTAGCCTTACGTGGGCTGAAGGTGACCGAGAGACTCTATCTCCCATGAGATTGACTGAGGATAGGTGGTTTTCCAAGTGGATGGGTTGACCTATCTCATCATTTCAAACCAAAGCTCGAAACCCCAAAGGCCAGAGCCGCGAAGGACCCAACACCGTAGATTGCAGGATCCTTCGGATCCTTTCCCCAACCGTCGTCATATCGGGGACGCATGGTGCTAGTCCCTCTACTTCGGAAGTTGGACGCTTAAAAAGGTAAGAGGAGTTTGCTTAGCAATACTCCCGAACGCTGAAACCCCGAGGTAACCAGAGTCGTAGATCTATAGGTCTACGTGGCCAAATCTTAATCGTGAGATCTGAGGAATGTATAAGATTGTCAGCCCAAGGTGACGAGGCACAATGACATCATCCTTGGTGATGTGGATCCAATCTTAATGAGCCACGTACCACTTGGTTTTATGTGCATCACCTACCCCATAAGACTCTTGGATTGTGACATGCATCGCTCCAGGTGAGGGCACGTGTCGCTCGTGATCCAACTACGTGTCAGCCCCTGGTACATTCCCACCTATCCAACGTGGTTGGTGAAGGGACTGGGACTCCGAGAGTCCTCAAGTTCAGACTTTGGTGGAATCAGAGTCAGGTGAGTCAAGAACTACCGAAGCCCAAGACCGTAAGTCAATCTCAGTCGTTGGTTGTGACCTGAGTATGGATCGTCGATTCAACTCATGTCTGTCCGTGAGTTCGGACTTCGGCGGAATCAGAGTCAATTGAGTCAAGAACACCTCAATTTCGAAGTCCCGACGCGTGCGAGGAACCTATTGATTCAAACCCACGTGGAAGTTCCACGGCCTCAACCAACGAATACCCTGTTGGTAAATATGTAACAGACAACGAACAGGTAGTGTATACTTGTCATTGATGGCGAGTACAGTTGTGGTTGTGGAGAAGAGTCAGTGACCATTGGATCCCATTCAAATTTCTTGAAAGAACGAAGGCCTTCAGATCTAAATGAAGACAATGAAGAGGAGGACAGAGCCCAATCGTTAGATCCAAGCGCAAGAC
The DNA here is from genome assembly GCA_032191745.1 of Picea mariana. Classification (NCBI taxonomy): domain Eukaryota; kingdom Viridiplantae; phylum Streptophyta; class Pinopsida; order Pinales; family Pinaceae; genus Picea; species Picea mariana. The sequence continues at coordinate 189,248 of JASDQU010104666.1, read as the reverse complement.
CCGACCATCGTCGGATCAAGGATAACCTGCATGCTCTTTAAAGTACAAGGAGAAGTGGGAGTAATTGCGATGTGCAAAATCGCGATCTAAACTGAGCCGTCGAAAGTTAGAAGTGATCTGGACCTTTGATTCTTTGCATGGAGGATCGGGGATCGGGATTTTGAAATGTCAAAATCTCTTGACAACGAGAACCCCGAAATCGCGATATGCGATTTCGCGATGTAATCGCAGCCGTTAAAGATTAGAAGTGATCTGGACCGTTGATTCTCTGCATGGAGTATCGGGGATCGGGGATCGGGATTTTGAAATGTCAAAATCTCTTGACAACGAGAACCCCGAAATCACGATATGCGATTTCGCGATGTAATCACAACCGTTAAAGTTAGAAGTGATCTGGACCGTTGATTCTTTGCATGGAGGATCAAGGATCAGGATTTTGAAATGTCAAAATCTCTTGACAACGAGAACCCCGAAATCGCGATATGCGATTTCGCGATGTAATCACAGCCATTAAAGTTAGAAGTGATCTGGACCGTTGATTCTTTGCATGGAGTATCGGGGATCGGGGATCGGGACTTTGAAATGTCAAAATCTCTTGACAACGAGAACCTCGAAATCGCGATATACAATTTCGCGATTTAATCGCAGCCGTTGAATCCAGAATGAATCTGGACCGTAGATCCTAGCCCTTGTCGGAGTTTCGGGGATCGGGACTTTGAAATGCCAAAATCAACTGACAACAAGAACTCCGAAATCGCGAAACGCGATAGTGCGATTCAATCGCAACCGTTGAGTCAAGATCGCACCTGGACCGTTGATCTAACTCCGTGTCGGAGTTTCACGAATCGTGACTCCAAAAGGAAAAGAAACAAGTGCAACAAGGATTCCGATTTCGCGATGAGTGAATTCTCGATTTAATCTGAATCGTCAGATCTGATTATGATATGGATCGTTGATTTGACTGATTTATGAAATTTTGTGTATCGGGATTTATAAGTGAAAAGAACATTGAACATGAGGTATGCCGAAACCCGATTTAAAAGGCAAGAATAATGAAGATTATCCAACGGTGCGGATAAGGTTTGAATGTGATTGGAGGGTTACTGTTCTTCCACGCACATTTAACTCTTTCAGTTACAAATCCGTTAGTAAAACAGACTCATGATTGCAAATTAGTTGTCAATCAGTTGGCGTTTGGGTTAGCTGGGAAGTTGTCGTCATTTTCCCCAAGGAGTTGGGAAGTTGAAACGTTGTGCCCGTGTGTATAAATGAAGACGAAACTGACTGTGTCAAGTTGGTTGTTCTGGTGAGGAAAGGAGTGAAACAGTAAGGAAGAATACGGAAGAGGATGCGTGGTAGGAAAGGAAGCAGATGTGCAAAGTGAAATGCAATGCAGAGCAGAATAGCAGAGCAAATCATACTTATAGAACAGAGAAAGGAAGGTAAGAATTGATTTATCTGGGAAATTGTCTGTGTATTCATTATTTTTATATTCATAGGGAGGTTGGGAGGTGCTAGGGAGGATTGTTGTCCTCAGAGGCTCAAGTGGGTGCTTGAACACAGGGAGTTGTAGCTTCCATCTGGTTGCAACCAGAGAAACCAGGGTGGCAGGGTGGTGCTAGGGAGAACAAGTGTTCTCTGTTATACAGGTTGGAGCCTGTGTAACTGGAAGTTGGTGCTTCCATTCAGTTGGTGCTGGAACATTCAGGAAGTTGGTGCTTCCATATAGTTGGTGCTGGAATATTCAGGGAGTTGGTGCTTCCTTCTAGTGGGTGCTAGAGAAACCAGAGAGTTGGTGCTCTCAAACAAGTTGCAGCGTGTAAAACAGAGGTAGCAGCCTCACATTGAGTTGGTGCTCAATTGTAAATGATGTACAGAACTAAAAAAGACTGCCTATCATTTCGAAGAAGAAGAGGTTTTCTCCCTTTATGGGTTTCCTCATGAAAATATGTCTTTGTGTGTACTTTATGTGTGACTGATGGTCTTTACTTTTACTATACATATGTTGTATGTTGTTGATGACCACATGAAGAGAGATTAACAATGTATTAAAAGGTATAAATATTGTTTAAGCTCATAAACAACTGATTCACCCCCCCCTCTCAGTTGTTTTAGTATTTCCAACAATTGGTATCAGAGCAGGTTCCTTTTATTTAAAG
>JASDQU010104666.1:171526-186905 GCA_032191745.1 Picea mariana | reverse complement strand
TATCTTGAATGGACTTGTTGAAGCTGAGTTTGTAAAGGTGATGCATCTTGATACTGCCAAAGCAATGTGGGATAAACTTATTAACAATTATGAAGAAAATGAGAAAGTAAAAGGTGTCGAACTTCAAACATACAGATTGAAATTTGAACAACTAAAGATGAATGAAGGTGAAACAATTAGCAAGTATTTTTTAAGAGTTGAAGAACTTGTAAATGCCATGAAGGGTCTAGGTGAGACGTTTGATGACTCACTCTTAGTTCAAAAGATTTTAAGATCTCTGCCTGGTAAATTTAATCCAAAAGTCTCTGCAATAGAAGAATTAAATGATCTCAAAAATCTGTCCATTGATCAACTTCTAGGAACTCTAACTGCATATGAAATGAGAATTAACAAAGATAAATCCAGTACTAGAGAAGCATCTTTTAAAGCAGACAAGAATACTGATTCAGAATTTGATGACATTGAAGCAAAATTTGTGAGGAGGTTAAAGAAAGGATCAAGAAAATATCAAGGGAAGTTGCCCTTCAAATGCTTTAACTATGGTAAGATAGGTCATTTTGCATCTAAGTGTCCCCATCAGAAAAAGGACCAGAACTCTGATGATGAAAAGAAGTACAAGTACAAGAAAAATAATAAGAAGAAAAGTTTGGTTGCAAATAATGACAATTCCTCAGAAGACACCGACAGTGACTCATCTGGTGAAGATAAGGCAAATGACTTCGTACTTATGGCCAAAGAGGATCATGATAATAAAAGCACAGGCAGTGATGATAATGAGGAAGAAGCTGTGGTGGATTTGGAAGGAGAACTAATCAGTGCACTGGAAGAAATTGATAGACTCAGATCTAAAAACAGAAAACTAAAACAAGTGTTAACACGGTTTGAAAAAGACAATAAAAAACCTGATGAAGATTTTACTCTGCTAAAAGTGGAATTAGAAGAGGCAAAGAAGATAGAAGACATATTGAAACAACAACTGTCAGAGAAGAAACTCAGGTGTGAAGCTCTAGAAGGAGAAATAGTAAAGACTAGAAAAGAAATGGAGAAATTCAAAGGACTGTATCATCAAAATCTGCAAAGTATAAAAGCATCAGAAGAATTAACCTCCATTCTAAATCAGCAAAGAAATTCAAAGCTGAAAGCTGGATTGGGATATGAAGAAGGATCAAGTAGTGATCATCCAAGTAACACAGAATCTATCAAGTTTGTCAAATCCTCAAACATTGACAACAGTCCTTCTGCAGAGACAAAGAAAGAAAATCAGCCATCAAGATGGAATGAAAGGAATAACCCCAGAATAGAACTTGTAGACCAGAAAGTTTATCGGCATGAAGGAAATCGACCTCCTCAAAGAAGACAGATTTTTCCAAGGTACAAAAATTTCTTCTATGGTTATTGTTTTTTCTGCTCTAATTTTGGACACAAAGCTATAAATTGTTCTCTAAGATTTAGATATGAACAATCAAGATACTCAATGAATAACTGTCTACCACAACAAAGATGGAGACAGCCAAGCAACAAACAATCACAGATTAAGAATCATGTGATGACTGGAAGAAGGACACAGGAGAAACACAACAACAGTTATGAGCATAACAATCGTTATGATCTTTTATTCAGTGAACCAGAATGCTACATCTGTCATAATTATGGACATAAAGCAGCAAACTGTCATTTAAAGAAATATAACCCAGATCGGAATCCCACTGATGAAAATGTCAAAGTCTGGAAGAAGAAAGTAGATGACAAATGTGGACTAGCGCTATCAGCCCAAAATAAAAAGAATCCCTGGTATATTGACAGTGGATTCTCCAAACACATGACTGGAGACAGAAGTAAGTTTCTAACTCTAAGTGATAGCAAATCAGGGAATGTAACTTTTGGAAATGATGCACCAGGAAAGGTGAAAGGTAAAGGAATTGTGAGTTTGAGTAAGGGAAAAAGAAAAGCTCAAGATGTGCTGCTTGTAGAGAATTTGAAACATAATCTGCTTAGTGTCGGTCAAGTCTGTGATCGAGGATGTGAAGTTGTTTTTACTTCTAAAGACTGTAAAATCAAATTTGTGGATTCAAGTAAGCTAGTTGCAAAGGGTATAAGAACAGAAAACAATGTCTATGTTTTAAAAGAAGAAGAAGAAGAAGAATGCAACTTAAGCAAATATGATGAAAGTTGGTTGTGGCATAGGAGACTTGGTCACCTAAATTTTGATCACATAATCAAGCTCAAAAACAATGGGGCAGTAAAAGATCTTCCAAAGATATCAAATCCATATGACTCTATCTGTAAGCCTTGTCAGATAGGAAAGCTTACTCGCACTCAATTCAAATCAAAAAACTTTCCTTAAAAAGAAAAACCTCTCTAGTTAGTACACATGGATCTATGTGGACCATCAAGGAAAGAAGGTACAGGAAAAGAAAGTTACTTTATGTTGATTATTGATGACTATTCTAGACTAACATGGGTTGCCTTTTTGAAAGAAAAATCTGAAGCACTTGAAAAATTCAAAGTGTTTAAGGCTTTGACCGAGAATCAAACAGGAAAAAGGTTAAAGGCAGTAAGGTCTGATAGAGGAGGAGAGTTCAGTTCTAGAAACTTCAAAGAATTCTGTGATAAAATGGGATCAAAAGAAAGTACACAATTCCAAGGACTCCACAGCAAAACGGAGTTGTTGAGAGGCAGAACAGGTCAGTACAACAAATGGCAAGATCTATGATGAATGAAAAGAACATACCTCAGACATATTGGGTGGAAGCAATTCATACAACTGTTCATATCCTTAACAAAGCTCATCTCAGACCACACAGTGACAAGACCTCTTATGAACTTTGGTTTGGAAGACCTGCTTCAATCAAGCATTTCAAAGTTTTCGGGAGTACATGTTATATCAAGAACAATGATGAAAATATTGGCAAATATGATGACAGGGCTGATGAAGGTATTTTCTTGGGTTATGCCACAAACAATAAAGGGTACAGATGCTACAATAAAAGACTGCATAAACTAGTTGACTGTATAGATGTAAAAGTTGATGAAGAAATTCCAGTCAGAAATATAAGCAGTGATGAACCAAGAACAGAAGATACAGTTGAAGATGAAGATGAATAGGTCCAAGGATCAGAAAGAGAAGAGTCTGGATCAGATGAAGATGTGAACATTCAAACTGATACAAGTCAACAGAAAGAAGCAAAATCTCCCCTCAGAATGATCAGAAAGAATCATCCTAAAAACCAGATAATTGGGGATATAAATGAAGGAGTTCAGACAAGAAGGAAATTGATTAAGGACTCAGAACAATCTCATGTTGCCTTTTTATCTGTGGCTGAACCTAAAAACTTTGAGGAAGCTAGCCAGGAAGATAATTGGATTAGAGCAATGAATGAAGAGCTTGATCAGATTGAGAAGAACAATACTTGGGAGTTGGTCCCTAGACCTGAAGATAAGAATGTAATAGGTTCCAAATGGGTATTCAAGAATAAAATGAATGAAAAAGAACAAGTTACAAACAAAATTGTTCAACTGAACTATATACCTTCTACAGAACAGATTGCTGATATCTTTACTAAACCATTAGCAGCAACCCCTTTTGGATATCTTCGTCAAAAGTTAGGGGTTATAAACTCTTGTGTCTAATATGTGCACCTGGTCAGGGGGAGTGCTTATTGAATATCTGGTGAATTTCCTAAATGCTTATAGATGACAGGGGAAGTCTGTTTTGCAACAAGATCAGAGGGAGAATATTTCTTCTTTGACATTGATGTCAAAAAGGGAGAAAAGATCACTTTCGGTCGAACCGAAGCAGAATCATTTCGAGAGCAGAGTTGAAGAGCAGAAGCAGAGTCGAGCGAAGCGCAGAGCAGAAGCAGAGTCGTTTCGGGAGCAGAGTCGAGTCCGAAAGGCATTTGGGTGCTTGAGTTGCCATCAATGCCAAAGGGGGAGATTGTTGGTAAATATGTAACAGACAACGAACAGGCAGTGTATACTTGTCATTGATGGCGAGTACAGTTGTGGTTGTGGAGAAGAGTCAGTGACCGTTGGATCCCATTCAAATTTCCCGAAAGAACAAAGGCCGTCAGATCTGAATGAATACAATGAAGAGGAGGACAGAGCCCAGTCGTTAGATCCAAGCGCAAGACCCGACCATCGTTGGATCAAGGATAACCTGCACGCTCTTTAAAGTACAAGGAGAAGTGGGAGTAATTGCGATGTGCAAAATCGCGATCTAATCTGAGCCGTCGAAAGTTAGAAATGATCTGGACCGTTGATTCTTTGCATGGAGGATCGGGGATCGGGATTTTGAAATGTCAAAATCTCTTGACAACGAGAACCCCGAAATCGCGATATGCGATTTCGCGATGTAATCGCAGCCGTTAAAGATTAGAAGTGATCTGGACCGTTGATTCTCTGCATGGAGTATCAGGGATCGGGGATCGAGATTTTGAAATGTCAAAATCTCTTGACAACGAGAACCCCAAAATCGCGATATGCGATTTCGCGATGTAATCGCAGCCGTTAAAGTTAGAAGTGATCTGGACCATTGATTCTTTGCATGGAGGATTGGGGATCGGGATTTTGAAATGTCAAAATCTCTTGACAACGAGAACCCCGAAATCACGATATGCAATTTCGCGATGTAATCGCAGCCGTTAATGTTAGAAGTGATCTGGACCGTTGATTCTCTGCATGGAGTATCGGGGATCGGGGATCAGGACTTTGAAATGTCAAAATCTCTTGACAACGAGAACCCCGAAATCGCGATATGCGATTTCGCGATTTAATCGCAGTCGTTGAATCCAGAATGAATCTGGACCGTAGATCCTAGCCCTTGTCGGAGTTTCGGGGATCGGGACTTTGAAATGCCAAAATCAACTGACAACAAGAACTCCAAAATCGCAAAACGCGATACTGCGATTCAATCGCAACCGTTGAGTCAAGATCGCACCTGGATCGTTGATCTAACTCCGTGTCGGAGTTTCGCGAATTGCGACTCCAAAAGGAAAAGAAACAAGTGCAACAAGGATTTTGATTTCGCGATGAGTGAATTCCCGATTTAATATGAATCGTCAGATCTGATTATGATATGGATCGTTGATTTGACCGATTTATGAAATTTTGTGTATCGGGATTTATAAGTGAAAAGAACATTGAACATGAGGTATGCCGAAACCCGATTTAAAAGGCAAGAATAATGAAGATTATCCAACGGTGCGGATAAGGTTTGAATGTGATCGGAGGGTTACTGTTCTTCCACACACATTTAACTCTTTCAGTTACAAATCCGTTAGTAAAATAGACTCATGATTGCAAATTAGTTGTCGATCAGTTGGCGTTTGGGTTGGCTGGACAGTTATCGTCATTTTCCCCAAGGAGTTGGGAAGTTGAAACGTTGTGCCCGTGTGTATAAATGAAGACGAAACTGACTGTGTCAAGTTGGTTGTTCTGGTGAGGAAAGGAGTGAAACAGTAAGGAAGAACACTGAAGAGGATGTGTGGTAGGAAAGGAAGCAGATGTGCAGAGTGAAATGCAACGCAGAGCAGAATAGCAGAGCAAATCAGACTTACAGAACAGAGAAAGGAAGGTAAGAATTGATTTATCTGGGAAATTGTCTGTGTATTCATTATTTTTATATTCATAGGGAGGTTGGGAGGTGCTAGGGAGGACTGTTGTCCTCAGAGGCTCAAGTGGGTGCTTGAACACAGGGAGTTGTAGCTTCCATATGGTTGCAGCCAGAGAAACCAAGGTGGCAGGGTAGTGCTAGGGAGAACAAGTGTTCTTTGTTATACAGGTTGGAGCCTGTGTAACTGGAAGTTGGTGCTTCCATCCAGTTGGTGCTGGAACATTTAGGAAGTTGGTGCTGGAATATTCAGGGAGTTGGTGCTTCCTTCTAGTGGGTGCTAGAGAAACCAGAGAGTTGGTGCTCTCAAACAAGTTGCAGCTTGTAAAACAGAGGTAGTAGCCTCACATTGAGTTGGTGCTCAATTGTAAATGATGTACAGAACTGAAAAAGACTGCCTATCATTTCGAAGAAGAAGAGGTTTTCTCCCTTTATGGGTTTCCTCATGAAAATCTGTCTCTGTGTGTACTTTATGTGTGACTGATGGTCTTTACTTTTACTGTCCATATGTTGTATGTTGTTGATGACCACATGAAGAGATATTAACAATGTATTAAAAGGTATAAATATTGTTTAAGCCCATAAACAACTGATTCACCCCCCCCTCTCAGTTGTTTTAGTATTTCCAACATACCCGAGAAGCTGGAGAGAGGTGTATCCTTCTAGTTCTGAGTTCAATTCTAAGTATGGTGACCGCGGAGGGAAAGCACTGGAAGAGAAAAATAGGATTTGAGACCCCATATGGAGGTCTTGAGTTCTTAAGAAGAACTAAATTCCGACGCCCCACCATGGGTGTGTTACACCACCTCTATGAGACATATCCTGACTTTGCCAACACCTACCAGATGTTGGGCACAAACACAATTGTCACTAATTTACATCTTTAGGATGAGCTATTATGCCATCTCAGCCATCTTTGCATTCCATTAAGCGAGCAAGCAAAGAAGATTTGGGAAGCCCACTATAGTCGAGCGGTAGGACACTTCAACTTGGAAAAGACATTGGCACTGTTGCAACGACATTTCTACTGGTCGAAACTTTGACAAGATGTGAGCAAGTATATCCGGTCTTGTACCGCCTACACTATTGCCAAACCGACCACTAAGAAACAGGACATGTACACTCCTAACAGGCCCTCAAAATCCATATTAATGGACTACATGTTAGGCCTTTCATCCACCAAGTGGGGAAATGATTGTGTTTCCATGGTTGTTGATCACTTTTCCAAGATGGCGATTCTGGCCACCTGTAAGAAGAGCATCATTGTGGAGGCCACTGCCAAGATCTTCTTTGAACGAGTGTGGGTACACTTTGGGATCCCACAAACCATTATCTCAGATCAGGACAGTCGGTTCCTCAACACCTTCTGGTCGAGCCTCTGGTCACTGTTGGACACCAAGCTCACGAAATCCACTGCCTTCCACCCCTAGACGGATGGCCATACTGAGGTCGTCAACCGGATGATTGTACACATCCTACGCATGTGTGATTATAAGCACCCCCGCACATGGGATGAGAGTCTTCCCTATGTTTAACACAACTACAATAGAGCCATACATAGCTCAACTGACCACAACCCCTTTCGTATGGGGTTGGTATTTCAACCATTGGGTCCCATGGATGTTCCAATACCCCTTGCAGCCACCCAGACAGGCTCGTCGCATGCTCCAAATGAAGTTGACAAATCCACCTGGTTCATTGATCAGATCCAACACATCCTCCAACAGGTTCAGGATATTTTACATAAGTACAATGCCAAGTACAAGCAACGTCGTGATCAACATCGGGTGCCACACCAATTTTAAGTGGGAGACCAAGTTTGGTTGCTTTTGTAGAAATAATTCCTTACAGGGCCTCATCAAAAGCTTTGTCCACTCTGTTATGGACCTTACACCATCACCAAGGCTGTGGGTGACAATGATTTTGAGCTCAACATTCTCCCCTTCCTTGGCTTGCACCCAGTGTTCAATGTGGACCTCCTTTGACCCTATTTTCCACCATTATTGGACACCTCATAGATAACAAAACAATTGACACCAACAAAGTTCAACCTTTCCTGCATGGAACAAGCATCCAATGATCAGATCGTGGACACACAAGTCAAGGACACTTGCTAGCAGAGGATCCAGATGTATCGGGTTGTCAAAGCAGGGCAACTACTGGACCAAGGCAAGTGGCTCACCCGAAGCCAAATTCAATAGAAATTTCCTCATGTGATGGGGGAACTCAATGCAATGGAGACCATTGCTTCCTAAGGGAGGAGGATTGATCCAGGAGGATCTCGGTAACCACCCACCTATTCCAACTGGATCAAAACAATTTTTTGGCAACTTACTATTTTTAGTAGTTTTTTGGGTCCCAAACTTCTAGGGCCATTTTGAGGGCCTAAACGATGTTTTTTCATGACCATACACCTCAATGATTAGTAAAGGTTTTGATTGAGCCCCCTAGAGGAAGCTCCCCATCAATACCTTTCCAACGATCTATTGTGCGCCCTAAACGAATATCATATGCAAAAGTTATGACCCCGGGAAGTTGATGTACTAACTTACCCCAACCGGGCCCACATGACTTTTGACACTTCATCTCCTATGGTTAGGTTTTTGGATGTATAGGATTTTGACATTCATGTTTATTGTAAAAAGGCCTTTAGAGCCTCATTTTACTCATCTTCTTGCGAATGAGCATAGCCGTCACATCTCTTCTTAGAGATAAGCTGCCACCATTCTAGCAAGCTTGTTTTTAGTCTGCATTTTACAGTTTCATAATATTTCTTATTTAATAGAAGTCAAGTTTTATTGTATCTATGTTATTATTCATAGTGCCTCTATGTTAATATTATAATTCTGTGTTTTCATTTCATTCCGCTCATAAATACAGATCATGGACACAACTATGGAGACCATCAATGCCATTCTTGATGAAATGAGGAATAAACTCATTAATACTATCGAAACATCTACATGTAAAAGATTGGAAAGTACAAATATGAGAAAAACATCGAACCCGAACTTGCTCCAAAAATTGAGAAAAAACAAAATATTCCACATGAAGAAAAAGATGAGGACAAGTTGTTGATACATGATCACAAACTTAGATGACAAAATTTTGCATGGCTTCACACATATGATTGAAAGTCACTCGTCTTTCCCAAGGAGGGGGAAATCTAGACCAATGACATTCTATCATCCGAAAAAGAGTAAGTAATGTCAGATCATGATCCCAAACTGACAATTGTTGCATAGCACCATGACCATATGTTGACGCCTCCCTTCTTCTTTATCTCAACGCCCACATATCTAGAAGTCACATTTAATGCTTTATTAGATTCATATAAACATCATTTGGAAGACCAAAAATTATTGCAATTTCTCCATGAATTGACTTATGCAATTCGCAACAAATTCACAATCGTTAACTCGAAAGAGAGCTATGTATTGTTGAGTATGCTCATAGTAGGATGCCCTCTGGAATCAACCTCTAATTTGTCCCAATGGGTGTAGTTTTTGGTGGGTATTCTAGCTAATGCCCACAACAACAACAATGAACTCGATCTCAACATTTACCAACAACAAATGCTTGTAGTTCTTGACAAAGTATGTGTCGTTATTCATGATGCAACCTTTTAGCCGGGTTTGGTCAACTTAATCCATTCATTAATGCATCGAAGGAGCAAATAATTAATAACAATGGAATCATTCGAGCTTTGTCTTTTTACATTCTCTCACCCGAACACAATTAATTTGGGGAGAGAAAAACACATTTCGACAAACTGTTATATCTAATCTTGGGGCTCTGGGGAGTAGAGGGTGCATTGGAGCATCCTCGACTGTTAGGTAGCTAGAGATGTAGTGGTGGGGGGCCAGAGGGCCCATAGTGATAATAGTGGAGGCCATTCAATGTAAGGTGGACTAGGTTCACTATATTCTTAAATAAGGCCCACTATGGTAGTTAGATATAATAAATGGGTAGTTAAATATAATAAATGTAAGAGGACTTCTTAGAAGGTTCTACTTCTAGAAGATTCCTCCTCTAGAATGTTCTCAGGTGATAGCAACACTATATAAAGAGGTTCAAGCAATGTAATGGGATATGAAGAGAATTATTGTATTTGGAGCGGTAGCTATATAGGAGGAGGATGCCCCCTCGAAAAGGCAAGTGAACAGGAGAGGATCCCTTCCATAATAGGATCCATTGTACGGTGTTGCCCTACCTCAAGGGTTTTTTCTATAATAAAGTTGTGGTTTTCTATATTGTTCTCTGAATATTTGTGGTATTTTTGTATGCAATTATTTGGTTCTTAACAAGTGGTATCAAAGCACTTTCCTTGGCAGACATTGTGGGCAAATATTTTTTATTTTTGCAGATTTTTTTTTTCTCGGAGAAGAAAAAAGAGGGCTGCGACATTCCAGAAATTTTCGGTATATTTGTGCGAAAAAATTGCAGAAACAAGTTGTAGGTCCGATTTCCTCTCAGAAAAACACCCAATTTAAAAAAAAAAAAACCCTCTGAAATGGAGTCCGAGAAGTCAAGATATTGAAGTTTTAAAATCTGCAATTTTTCAGAGTTTTTTCCATGGGCGACGAGATTTTTTTTTTTTTAATATATATATATATAGTAGTTGGAGTCCGAATTTACTCAAATAAATTACAGATCTGAGTTCCTCTTACAATTTCACCCAATTTAAAAAAAAAAAAAAAAAAAGTCTAAACAAAGTCCTGGAAGTGAAGTTATGAGCATGTTAAATTCAACAATTTTTTAGGGTTTTTCCAGAAAAAACCGCAAATTTTTGTTGTAACTTATTGGTCTATTTTTTGGGTTTTTTCATGACAATTGTGGGGCCAAAGAGTTCATAGGGTTCTCAGATGGATATTTCCTCTCAAACCATCAAAGAAATTCTACAAATTACTAAGGCATTCAAATCTCAATTGTATAACACATTGGATGCTAGATTGCATGTCCTTGCAGATGGCCTCAATGATAGTTTTCGTAGTATTCAAGATTCATTGGATAGCATGAAGTAGAGATTTCTTATGGCGAACATCAAGGATGAATATAATCAAGAAATATATGCTTGGTATGATTTTGAGGCCGATTGTGATATGGATAGTTGTCATTTCTGGGATGACAACCACTTTCATATTTTATTTGATGACTTTAATCCACCTTCTGTAGAGAGCATCAATGTGACAAATCGAGAGTCAATGATTATTACCAGTTTCCATCCTGCATATTCTACAGTGATATTATTCCTTCCAGATTCTGCTACGACCCTTTTCCACTATGTGGATGGATCTTCTTATTTGGATCCACATGACATGTGTCAGTCTTTGGAGCATCATTTTGAGTTGGTTATTGGGTTCCAAAATCTTCCATGGGGAGTTCACATGAGCACTTGGACATGGGACCCGAGCTTACAATGGTGGTTGGACTACTTCAGCATGGTGGCTTTCCTTTCTACATGGGACCTTGGTTCTCCAATCTTCTTCATCATTATGGTTCACAATTATCCATGGGACCCTGGTATATGGTTGTACATCAAGCGTTGAGGACAATGATTTCATAAAGAGGATGGAATGTTAGGTAACCAGAGAGGTAGTAGTGGGGGGGCAGAGGGCCCATAGTGATAATAGTGGAGGCCATTCAATGTAAGGTGGACTAGGTTCACTATATTATTAAATAAGGCCCACTATGGTAGTTAGATATAATAAATGGGTAGTTAGATATAATAAATGTAAGAGGATTTCTTAGAAGGTTCTACTTCTAGAAGATTCCTCCTCTAGAATGTTCTTAGGTGATGACAACACTATATAAAGAGGCTCAAGCAATGTAATGAGATATGAATAGAAGTATTGTATTTGGAGCAGTAGCTCAATAGGAGGATGCCCCCTCGAAGAGGCAAGTGAACAAGAGAGGATCCCTTCCATAATAGGATCCATTGTATGGTATTGCCCTACCTCAAGGCTTTTCTATAATAAAGTTGTGGTTTTCTATATTGTTCTCTGAATCTTTGTGGTATTTTTGTATGCAAGTATTTGGTTTTTAACATCGACTTTCATAGGCAGTGGATTCATTTGTGTGGCCAATGCACGAGAAAATGTATAATTCACAGTACCATTATTTATTGCAATCCATATCCTCCATACTCCATTGGTAAGACGATATTGATGATGATGATTTCCATTTCAATCAAAGGTTCATTAGAACTCACAACTTGTGCAAGGCTTGTGGGTCGAGTCTTTCCTGTATTATATTACACAACACTACGAGAGGATGGAAAATGTAATGATACAAACATATGGCTTGGAGGAGCTTTTGAAAGTAATATCCACATTGGCCCTTGCTTTGAGGACAAAGCAATTTTTGAAGAGGAAGGTAATGTTATATATATATATATATATATATATATATATATATATATATATATATATATATATATACNTATATATATATATATATATATATATATATATATATATATATATATATATATATATATATATATAATCCTAAGATAATAATTAATAAATAAATAGAAAAAGTTGAAAATAATAATAATAATAATAAGTCACAACTCTTCGTTAAAAGGCATCTTAGGCTATGTTTATAGCAAGGGCCCTCTCATTGTACATCATACTATTCAATTTTGTATTCTTATACATTATATTTTTATTTCTTGCCTATTTGAGCAAATTTAATTACACTTCCACTACATTGTGTTATGGCCAATCCAACGTCCTAGTGACAAAATTTTCATTTGCCTAAACACACACATTGAGTTCTTGACGAATTATGGGTTCACATAACACTTTAAATCCTTGTTCCAACTATGCCTCAAGTTCATATGTGTTTTGATTGTATACAACAATGTCATCCAAATAGACCACATTAAACTTATCCAAGAAAGGTTTTAAGATATCATTCCTCAATGTGCAAAAGGTAGTTGGGGTGTTGCACAACCCAAACAATGACAAAAAAACTCAAAAGTTCCATTCTCAGTTGCACAAGTCATTTTTTCTTTGTTATCTTTTGCGATACACCCTTGATAGTAGTGTTGGTGAAGGTTGGTTTGATGAGCACCTTATCCTTGGCTAGCATGTTGAACATATTCACTATCAAAGGCACCTGAAATGTTCTCCATTATTAGCATGCTAAGTGCCTAATAATTAGTACACACTTTGAAAGTAGCATCCTTTCTCTTTGAGAAAAGTACTAGTGCTCCATATGGTGACCAAGATTGTTGAATATTACTTGCATTAATAAACTCCTTTGGGTCCATCTTCAGTGGACCATTTTTGGGCCGAAAACTCTATATAGTGTATAAGGAGGTGGGTTAGCTCTCAGAACTAGCTAAATCTTGTGGTCAACAACTCATTTGGATGGCAACATAGCTAACACTACTTCTGGGATGCAATGAGCAATTTCCCTTAGCACATTGTCTAGCTTAGATGACACAAGGGTTCTCATTTCTTCCTCCCAATCACCACTTAATGTTGCTAAGAAAACCTATGCATCCTCATACTTCACGCCCTTACGTAAGATCATTGTCAAAATGAGTTGGACAAAACCAATCTAATCTTTACACATTGTGTGCACCAAACACGATCAAACTTCGACAAAAACCACCACACATTCTAAGTAGTGGCATTGACACCACTTTACTCCATCTCATAAATTCTTGCCTAATAATTATGTCAAAACCATCCATAAATACCACTATAAAATCAATCATTCCTTTTTACTAGCCCAAGAACAAAAATGTTCATCATGTAATGTAAATTCCCTTATGAAGGCTTGAGTTCAAAATTTTTACCTCCAAGTTGGCAAACTCCACGAGCTAGCCCAACGATTTGGGCTTATTGAATTACATGAAATTATGGGTGGTCCTTGTATCAACCAACGATGAAAGCCCCTTCATGAAATGATAGAAACAATGCTTGTGTGATACGTCTTTCACTTTCACCGAGTGCGTTCAAGGTCTATGAGTCAGTTTCGTGCAATTGACGACTAGTCTAACAAAAATTGTTCGTTGAGTGTGTTTATAATCAACATGGTTTTGATTATAAACATTAAGAGTTGGTTTTGATTATGTAGAGCTGCTCGTCTAAAATGGGAACACACAAGGAAAAAAATTTCCCTTCGCAATAAACTTTCAAACAAGCCTCTTTTGCAAAGGTGTAACAACAACAGGAATAAAGACAACAATGACTATGCGTTGTATAGCCCCACATCCACACCTCTCACATGGTCACCTAACTTGTATGTGCAAGAGTTACTAAATGCCAAGAGGAGATTGGAGGTTTTGGAAGTCAAAGGACATGAGAGAGACCTTCAAATCCAACTATTGACAGTAGAAAATCGGGACTTAGCAGAAAACAATAAAGTTTTAATAGATCAAGTGACACTATTGCAAGAAGTCCTTTTGGAAGAAAAGGCTGAATGGAAGAGCTTGAAGGATGTCGGGCAAATCAAAGAGGATTCTGTTGTGGAAATTAGAGAGGGGATGAACTCTAAAACACCCAAGGCTGAAGGGAAAACAGGGGAACAAGCATACACTCATGGAGTGAAAGCAAAGGATGAAAAGAAAGGGGATTTTACAAAAAATTCCAAAACTTGGGCACAAATCATTAGCATTTCTGCTCATAAGGAAAAAAAAACACACAGCCAGGGGGATGACATGCAAGGTAGAGAAAGCAAGGAAAGACAAGGCAGCGCAACAAATGTAATTATCAAAGGTGTGAGAGAGTAGGGAAAAAATGAGTGTACTCTTGATCTTGCAAGTGAATTTTTTAAGGACAAGTTGCTTTGGCAAGGTCGAATTTGCCAAGCATAGAGGGTGGGTAAGCCTAGTGGCGAGAGAGCTAGGACCATAAAAGTCATCATGTCAAGCATATGTGACAAGCAAATTCTCCTAGGCAAGAAGCAACTCTTGAGAGGCTCTCGCTTTTTTCTAGACGAAGATTTAACTATCAGACATCAAGAGGAAAGAAGGGAAGAGTTGTCAAAGGCTAGGGAAGCAAGAGATGAGGTAAAAAGGGCATGGTTGTTCAAAGGAAAAGTTGTTATTGCCTTTTTCGGTCCTCATTCTAAAACAAGACAACAAGTTGGTAGCCAAGAAGAGACAACAATTTCATTAACAGGAAAATATGAAACAAGGCCAGTACGGACAAGTAGGGGTGAAGACTCAACTTTGAGTCTTGTAGACCAAAACAAATAGCAATCAAATTGCTCCCAGGTTTCCTTAAGATTAGTTTGTTGGAACTGCAGAGGTTATCCTAGGAGGCGGGACCTGGGTTAGGACCTATCGCGGAATATAGAGACATAATTTGTCTATTGGAAACACATGAGCATGAAGGGTGCAAGACACCTATGTTTGAAGGGTATGTGAAGATGGCAGTGTGGAACAAAGCAACTCAAAAAGGTAGAAATTCTCCAAACTGCCCAAAAAGTGCTCCAAAATCAGCAAGTCTAAGCCACCTTTGGCTCTGATACCATGTAGAAATTATCCAAGGTCCTATGAGGCTGCCATCTAAGGTTTGTCCTTGATCTTAGTATGGCTCTAAGTTTCAACTATATGGATGTCTTCTTTTGTTGTTTTAGGACAACAAACAATCATCCCACTTTCTGCTCAATGTTTTATAGGTTAAGTGCTCTTTTAAGGTGCCCTTGCAAGTGTTTTCTTATCTCAATGTTAGCACATGCAATATAACTTAAAACACATAACACTACCTCTAGATCTTGAACTTTAAAATGTTGATCTACACTTCT
>JASDQU010104666.1:156968-171426 GCA_032191745.1 Picea mariana | reverse complement strand
CTTTGGTCTCACTGTTTTTTTGAGTTCCTTTGATTAAGGATTGGCATGACTCCTTGTTGATCTTGCTCTAGCTACTTAGTAGGTTGTGTGAAGTTTTAATTGGTTCAATTTTCTTTAGTTGATACATTGAGGTCGTGTATGTATCCTAGGGTAATTGATATTCGTCGGGATGTTAGATGCGTTAAAGCTTGTTCACTTGTTTGATCTTGCCTATTTCTAAAGTTGCTTATATTCATTGAATGGTTAATAATTGTTTTCCTTCTTGTCTTTGGTCATTCATTATTGGTAACTGAATGATGAGGAGTTATGGAAGAGTATTTTATATGTTGACGTCCTTTTTTAATATGGCTTTAGGTGCATTTATGTTTGCTATATATACTCACTCTCAAAGCGAATATAGCTAAATAATGACTACAATTAAGGGATACCACCTCTATTGTTAACATCTATGGCCTTTATGAGCACAAAAAGGCTTTCTATGTCTTTTTCAATTTGGGATTTCTCAAAGAGGAAAATATTATTATTGGAGTGAATCTCAATCTAACCACTATAGTGGAAAAGGTTTTTGGAACCAGTGCTAAAGAAAACCCAATGGTATAATATTTCATTCACAAGTTTAAAGAGGTAGGTCTATATGATGTAGCACCACTTAAACTACTACATATAAGGAGGAATTATAGAGTAGGGGTTGATGGTGTCTTGAAGAGACTGGATATGATTTTGGGGGCACAAAGGGATACAATGTAATTTGATAGGATAAGAACATGGGTGGCGGTGAGTGGCTCATCTAATCATCTTCTTGTCTCACTACAAGTTGAAAGAGATGAGAATAAGCCTCCAAGACCTTTCAAATTCAATCCAAAATTGTTGAAAGATGAGGAGTTCACCATTTTGGTTAGACATAAATGGAAGAAGTTTGATCCTACCAATGGAAACACAGCTATGTTTAAATTTCTAAGATATCCTTTTCAATATTATCTACGTAGATCAAGTCAATAATCTATCACCCATATTCCATGAGTATTATTCATAGCTGACCAATTTCTCATGGTTTTTAATAGCCCACTTACAACTCATTGCCATCGAGTGATGCTCATCTTGATGTTTGTAGCATCAGAAAGGTACTTCCACACAGGTCTAAGTGTCTAGACATGTGGAATTCGCCCAAAGCCTTTTACCTTAGTAACTTGCTTTACTTAAAGTGAAGTGCTTTTTAGTTTAATTTAATGAAATGCTAAAGTTATTAGTGTTAGTGAATTAAATGGACATTTGCCATTGATCTCAAGTGAGGTGAGATCTAATATCAACGTTAATCAGTTTGGAGATTAGGGTTAGGTCATAACTCCATATTATAAAATCAAGGCTAGGTGAAGGGGAGAGACACATGAGAGAGCACATAGGAGCAAAGTAATACTTTTTCTCATGTGCTTGAGTCACCCACATCGGAGTAAAGAAGAAATTTTTCTCAAGTGCTTCAGTCATGAAGGATTGTGATTCAAGGGGATCTTGGATTAGTGAAGAAGGACTTTCATCTAGAGATCAAGTCCAAAGGAGGAAATAAGACAAGAGGACAATGACCTAAATATTTGGGCAGCACGAAAGTCGTAGGACAGATCTAGGCAGCAAAAAATAGGGACAATCGTAGATATGAAGTGTAGAGGATTGTGAATGGCATCATACGCAAGAGCCAGTTAGCTCATGCATGTACATATGTGTGAGACATTTATCTCAAGTGCGTACATAAATGTGAGACACTTATCTCAAGCTCACACATATGTGCAAGATAAGTGCTCAGGGCACGTACATACACGTTGAGCAAGCGACAAAGAGTGCATATATATTCGTGCAAGCTGCAAGTACAAGACTGTTGAAGAAAATATATGAAATGATCTTACTCAAACATTTTCATATTCTACTTAGCTAAAGCAAGATATACGAGAATATCACCCTATGTTTATAGCCATCAAAACTGATATCCTAATTCACAAGTGCTTAGGTTATTTTTTTATAATTAAAATCTTGTTGAAAAAATCATTTTTTATGTAATTTTCTGAACATATCAGATGGTAAAATAAATATAGAGACAAAATTAAAGACACCAAGTCAATAATCAACACATATGAGACATAAAGCAATCCTTTATTTCCTACCAATTCATCAAAGAATCATTCTCTTTACAAAATTTCCAGAGGAAGTTTTGGACCAAAGTCAAACTTAGACGTCCCTGATGAAACATACAAAAGGACTTCTGATAGAAAATAAAAAAAATGAAATTGAAAAGATGGATCATCTTGCCACAAATTTTTGCGCACTAGACTCTGCACAATAACCTTTGTCAGTCATGAAAACTAATTCACAAATAGACAAGTCTACACAGACTATCAAAGATAGATCAACATCTTTGAAAAACAAGTGTCTGAATGATGTAATGCAACCCTGAATCTTGTTGTCTACAATAGGACCCTGCTATCATAAAAAAGAATTAGGCTTCTAATGAATTAAGGAATGAAAGAAAACTGAATTATCTCAACAAAAACTCAAAGAGAAAACCTTAGTATGCTTCTCCTTCTATTCTCCTCTTGTTCCTCTTGTTCCTTTTTCTTTTAAGCAAATTAGAATTGGTTGAAGTAGTTGAACTACTTCATTAGTTAAGTTAAATAAAATGCAACCAAATTTTAGTTAGGGGGAAAAGTAATAAATCATAATAAGGGTTTTAAATAAATAATAACTAGTAGGCGGGACCCCTTGTGACTCCCTTTAGCTTTTAACAATCATAACACAACTAGTTAATTAAACAAAACATCCCTCCTTGTGACTCCCATCATCACATTCATATTTGACAATTTATCTCAATGATATTTGAATTATTTCCAACATATATTACCCATATATCCAAAAATAACATGCTGTCCAAAAAAATTAGAAGTCAACTGTTCTCAACATTTAATAAATAGAAACTTAAAATCCATATTTTCCACTCTGAGATGCAATCTTTCCCTTGTTGCTCTTGTCACCTTTTGATCTCTCTGAATTTGCCTTAGGTTGTGCTGAGCATTTAGGCCTAATCTCACTGATCACATGAGAGAAATCATCCCTCAAATGCATGCAGGAGGACACAGATTTATCAAAGCCATTGGAGTGTGAGGAAGGGGTGGTGGTGGCTTTTCCTTTGTCAGGGGCATGATGGGCCTCATTTTTCAACCTTTTACTCACATGGGAAGACTAAATTGGTGAGTGGATAGGGGCATCTTGGAAAATTTGATTGATAGGCGGGGGAGCAAGTAAAGACAAATTGGGCTAGCTGTGATGTTGAGAGACTGTCGGGTGGACAATCTCTTGCCATCCATCATTTTCAGGAACTTCAGGTTGCAATGAGACATGAAGGGGCACAGGAATACCTGGGACTTGTGGGTCTTGGAAGGGAGGCCTTTCAGGTCTAGGTTGGGTCACTCCTTGCCCAATCCAGTTAAAAAACCCAGCTTGAAATAGCTGGCCTAACTCTTGCAAGTCAACATCAAAGTGTATGGATAATCTTGGCCTTCTAGGGCCCCTGTTCCAATTAACTCTTCCTCGGTTACCTCTGCCATGGCTACCTCGGCTGAAAAAGCTCATTCTTGTATGCATAATTAATTAGAAAATAGTTTCTTTAACAACCATATATGGCAACTCCTTTAAAAATATGAAATAAATTTTGGCTTAGCAACATATCAGACTCATGCAATCCAATCCATACNATTGTTGTCAATGAGCAGGCGATGAACAAGGTTCTAGGATATGCGAGGGGTTTGTATTGAGCGAAAATTGTTAAAATGAGGGGGAAAAGATCATGATTACTTCTCACAGACAACAAACAATCAACTGTAATGTAAACCAATTAACCTATCACTGCAATCCATCCCTGTGATCTTAAACTGTTACAATAAAGACTTTCTCTTAAGTGTAATTAAATTTTAGGAACATGGAGTGGATAATGAATATAGGAAGGCGAGGGGATTATAATTAGCGAAAAGTGAAATAATGGTAGGGGAAGAGAGCGGATACTGTTCGAAAAATAAATTAAGTAATCCATAAAAACAATTCCATATTTAATGCAAACGATCCAACACTAACCAAATAATTACTGTGATCGATTTAAACAATTACTGTGTATTAACTTTCTCACTGTTCACATTTAAATCTTTAACACAGTGTCATCATACTCAAAATAATATGCCTTCCAAAACAACCTGTATAAGAATTTTGTTTCCTCTCATTTTCCCCATTTAATATTTAAAAGAAATTCCAAACGAACACACAGTCATTTGTTTCAACTCATCAAAACATCAACCATTATCCATGAATTATTTCCTCAAATCAAACACAAACACAAGTTCTTTTAAAAACGTGCCCGATTTCATCCCTCTAACCAACTTATCAATTAAATTGCAGTGGAACCATACTTTTATAAAACCCGTGCCCATATCTGATGGTGCAATCAAACTATATGATGCCTGATATCCATGACATACACAACAGACAACCAAGCCTTTGACATCAAATTTCCAATTGTAACGATCTCGATCGGAACATATTAAACACATAGTAACAGCAATCATCATTTCAACTTATACCATGTTGTAGGAAACACACACAAACTAATGCATAACACAAGAAGCATCATTGTAACATAATCAAACCATAAAATAATGTCGAGTTAACAATCCAATTGTTACAACACAAGAGCCAATGACTATGTGTCCATTTCCATTTCTCAATCAACCAATTAAACCATGTTGAGCTATCAATTCAACTGTCATAATAAATAATGCAACAACTATATACCAATAATAAAAACCACTGCCAATTCTATTAACAGAGACGAGCCAATAATAAACCACTGTCGATGCTACTCCACCAACTCCTAACAGTCAACAATATACCCGACTGGTTCATTTATCAAAAATGGGCTTTGAATAATCAAGGGTGAGCTCTGAGTAATCAAGGATTCACTCGGTGGAACCAACACAGGGAGATTGGAGTCGACCACACCAACATCAGGTGAGAACCCTTCGAGACAACATGGTGGACACACAAGACACACAACCATTAGCTTGCAAGGTAGGGTGACAGTGAACAGAGGAGCAGAGGCTTCTTACTCACCAGTGATAACACCGAGAACACGCAGGGCATAACCCTCATGGTTTTCCCCCCCAAAATGAAAAATGTTGATACAAATGCAAAGCTTAGGTAATAACAACCAACCCTAAAGAAACCCTCTTGGCATAATATCCACCATAACCAACTGTGTATACACCAATAACATAAACGAGCCCACAACGAGGCAAAAATGATAGCAGTGACCCAAGGTGGTTCAAAATCAAACACAACAACCCCATAACACCAAATATGACTGGGTATGTTTACAAGAACTGTACGGAGACGACCAACAAGTCTGGACCGAATGAAACCCTCCAACAAAAACCCATAAAGACAACAAAGAGATTTCATGGCTTCCACCACACAGAACGATCAATAAAATCGTGACTTCAACCATCCAATCTTCCATTTACAACGAATAACACACAAACAAACATTCCAGAGAAACCCCAGAGTTCACAGTTACCAGCCTTAAGAAAAACATAAACCCTTACATCATTGAGCCAACATCTATTTCATAATAGAGCGAGTTCATGGATGGCGGAAAAAAAAACATACATGTAACCAGATTGCCTTAAAAATGCAAGCTTGGTTGAGCAGTTCCTTCCTCGCCTGAATATCGGAGCTCAACCACAACAAAAAAAATTGAACGATAGCCAAGCTAGGGTGACGACCAGTGGGATAGGTATGAAGTGATGTGCAATAAATACACATCTCTTCCATCCTCTACTCATTCAATTACTTAGTACACACCAGCGAACCATCAATTAATCCATGCATCGAAACTAACATCCATTACTTTCCAAGTGCGCCATCCTATATGACATTAACCATTGCCAAACATACCATAACACATATCAAATGTGCCTTCATATGACTCAATATATCGTATAGCCACTAACATCCACTAACATTGCTAGTTAGGACTAACATCAACCCTTTTAACTTTCAAATGCATATAGTATAGCATAGTTTAGTTTCTTCTCCTTAGATTTATTCCATATTTCTTTTATCTTTTTTCATGAATAACATGTGTTTTGTGAAGGTGTAACATGTAATAGATCATGGCACCAATAACATTGTAATAACAGTTCACATAAGCCATCATGACATGGAATTGAGAATTTAGAGTAATGAAACCCACACATAGCATGCATTATCCATCTGTCATTTGTCGCAAATAGAACCAGTATTTCATCATCATTCATGTAGAGCCCTGTAAGCATCATCGAACAATAGCATAAAATGTATAATAAGATTATCTCTGATCTTCCAATTTACAAGGGGGTCCCACCTACTAGTATTATATATATCATTAGCTTATAAATAGTAGGCTTTAGCAATACTTTGCGAGAAAATTTGTCGTTGTGATTTTTATCATCAACAAACTGGCGAATCCACAGGGAAATTTGTTTTCAACAGATTTAGAACTCAAAACACATGGTTTCGTAGACCAGGAACAACATATCAAGAGGATATAACCAAGAAGATTATGAAACAGGGGGAAATGAGCAGATTTAATGGAAAAATGACCGGGAATTTGGGAATAACTCATGAAAAATGTTAAGTATGAGGGGGTTTATCCCTATATGCATAATCATTCAACTGAAATATGCTCTTTACTTCAAGGAGAAAAATTATGGACTTTCTCTTTTAAATTCTCAAATGGATGAAGAAATGGAAAGCATAAGCGGGAGATAACCAATTTCTTTATAAGACAATAGTGAAAGCAGATAAAAAATTCAATTGCTTTCAGGGGGAGCATCATAACAACTGTGTAAGATTGATTGTTATTGACTAACAATATATTTCAGGAGTGTCTCTATGGCAGAACTGATCCAACATCTTATTCTTGACCAAAATCAACTAAAAGACGAAAAAGCAATAAAAATCATGACATAATTAAAATTGCAAAATTTAAAACAACAGAAATCAAGTGACATAAATGTAAAAGCAGCAGGAAATTGTTAAAAACAGAAAGCAGAAATCAAACTACTATAAAGCAGAAATGAAAAACGGTGAAAAAAATGAAAGGAGAGCTAGACTACTAATATACAGAAAATCCAAACAGCGTTAAAACTTTTCAAGTTGGTTCCACGTAATGTTTCAAGTGAGAACCATTAGTGCTATAGGAAAACAATCACTCCTGTAAATATTTTAAAATGTAAGAATTAGTACCCAGAACAAAAGCGATCTCGAAAGGACCCAACCATATTTTTTGAAATTTTGAATGTCTTCCCCTATCAGCATGAGTTGAATCCCACAACAATACTTTTTCATTGACTTTAAATTTGACGGTCTTGACACTCTTGTTGAAATACTTCTTAACAGTCTGTTGTCTCCTTTTTATATTATCCAAGGAAAACATCCTTTGCTCTTCTAAGGCGAGGAGTACATTTATCCTTTGTGAAACATCAAAAGAATTTAATTCTTCGATTTGTAGCATCAACCTTAATGAAGAAATTTCCATCTCAGTAGGCAGGAGGGATTCTTGACCACAAACAAGATGGAAAGGAGTGCAACCAGTTATTACCTTGGCAGTAGTTCAATCTTCCCAAAGGGCGTAAGTGAGGAGAGTGTTCCATTGACGTGGCTTATCTTCGATGAGCCTTTTAATGATTTTCACCAGATTTTTGTTGGTAGACTCAGCCTACCCATTTCCTTGGGGATAATAAGCTGATGAGGTGAAATGTTTACCCCTAACTTAGCTAAAAATTGGGCCATCTTAGCAGAAATGAAAGTGGGACCATTGTCTGTAATAATTTCCAATGGAAGACCAAATATGGAAAGGATGTTATTTTCAAGGAAAGAAATTACCTGATCATCTGTTGAATGCTTAAGTAGGACAACTTCAACCCATTTTGTAAAATAGTCTGTGGCTATCAAAATAAAAACCTGTCCTACTGGAGATGGAGGATTAATAGGACCAATAAAATCCAATCCTCACTTTGAAAAGGGAAAGTCTGGGAGGACAGGTTGTAATGGCATGGATGAAAGGCGTTCTTTCCCAACAAACTTTTGTCACTTGTCACAAGATCTTGAAAAAATGTAAGAGTCATGAAATATTGAAGGCCAATAGTATCCTTTTCTAATAATCTTGAAAGCAGTGGTTTTGGCAGAAAAATGGCCTCCTACATGAATGAACGAATTCGAAGAACCATGAGTTTCTTGTAACAGTTTATGTGCATCCTCGTTGTTTACACAATGAAACAACACACCATCAACATATCTTCGAAACAAGAAGTCTCCTATAATGACATATCTTGCGGATTCAAAACAGAGCCTTCTCCTTTGATGAGTGTCTAAGTTGTATGGACATATTTGGTTTTGTAAATAGTAAATTAAATTATTATACCAGGGATATTCAGACACAAGGAGGATATGGTTATCAATGTAAAAGAGAGTTGATAGGGAGCTATCCTCTTCATCAATTTCTTCACTATTCTCAGCATGTTGAGCTAAGTGAAGGGCTAAGTCACATCCCTTGATAGTGGTAGAAGTCATGATATTCAAATCATGCTCTTGGATCTTGGCAAGCCAATGTGCAAGTTTCCCTGAAAGATACGTCTGTGAGAGAAAAAACTTGACAACAGGTAAGGGGACTTTTACCAACGTATTCTTACCTAACATGAAGTGGTGAAACTTCTCAACAACCTTAACAAGAGAGAAAGCATGTTTCTCAATAAAAGAATATGTAAATTCATCATCAGACAAGATTTGACTCATGTAAGCCATTGGTTTTTCATTACCTTGGTCATAATTTTGCATGAGGACAAAAAAAACTGCTTCCTTGGTCGCATTAGTATATATCGTGAATTCCTTCTCAAAATCTAGCTTTGCCAAAACTAGTGCAGAGCTAATTTATTTCCTGATTCCTACAAAATCATTTTCGACATCATTTGTCCAAGAAAAAGAACGATCTTGCTTAAAGAAATTATGACTTGGTTTGACCATCATAGCAAAATCAGGAACAAATCTACGAACGAAGTGAATACCTCCCATAAAATCTTGGACCGCCTTCTTGGAAGTGGGCACAGGCAGATTAAGGATGGTAGAAATCCTCTTGGGATCAATGCTTATTCCCAAGTCAGAGACAATGTGTCTAAGGAGATTGCCCTCGGTAACGCCGAAAATGGAATTAGAAGGATTTAGAGAGATGCCAAATTTCCTACATCGCGTGAGAACTCTTTTGAGATGACCAAAATGATCTGATCGTATTTTAGAGTACATCATTAAGTCGTCAAGGTAGATCTGAATGATCTTACCGATCAAATCGTCAAAATCTATTTGCATAGCTCTTTGAAAAGTGGCACCTGCATTAGATAAGACAAAAGGCATACGCTCATAAGAAAAGGTACCCCAACGAGTAATAAAGGTGGTTTTATATTTATTTGCCCTTTTTACCTTGATTTGATTGTAACCGGAAAAACCGTCAAGTAAGGACATCATTTGTGACCTTGCAACTTGTTGCAAAATAATTTTCATGTTAGGGAGGGGGAAGTGATATTTTATACTAGCCTGATTTAATGCACGAAAATCAACGCATAATCTGATCTGATCGGTTGTTTTCCAAACAGGAACCAAATTGGAAACCCATTCAAAATACTTGACCAAAAAGATGATCCCATCTTTCAAGAGCTTTTCCAACTCCTTTCGAATAGTTGCTTCCAGTGCAGGGTCGATAGGTCTTTGTTTTTCCTAACTGGTTTTATGCCTTCCTTGATGGGGATAGCATGTTGTATAAGACCAGGATCAAAACCACGAAGATCCTCATAAGACCAAGCAAAAACATCTTGAAATTCACCAAGTAGCTTGGCAAACTTCATTTTCTCTTTATCGGAACCTTGGGCACCTATTTTAACATTCTTTAGAGACTCGGGTGTCCCAATGTTCAAGGAGATGGTTTCACCCACCTTCCTTTTTGACTCCTCTTATTTCTGTTTCTCTTTATTTTCAACATCACTCGATGACAACGAACTCTCTAGAGGAGTCAATCCTTTAGGAATATTGTTATCTTCTATGGATATGATTTCCTTGGGATTATAGGTTTCATTTTGAATGAAATAATAGATGCTCTCATCGCTAGGGAAGACCTGCCAAGATTCTATATTGTTGGGGATATGTGGACGATATAGAGATTGGAAAGTACAATTAGGTCTATGTGGCAGAAGTTGCCAATTAGGAGAGGCTGCAAAAACAGCTAACAGATCAGCCACTGAGTTCAATTCCCTCTTAACATGAGTGATGTTGAAAGATAATAGGTTCGAGATAAGTGCCCAAACAATTTGGGTCTATCGTTTCATCAATTTGTTGCTACGAGAGTATATCTTACATACAAGGTTCACAACAAGCTCAGAATCCCCAAAAACTGAAAGGTGACCACAACCAAGATTATAGGCATTTTCAATGCCTAATAATAAAGATTTGAATTCAGTGACATTATTTGTGCAAGCAAAATCCAATCTGTAAGAAAAGTTATGAATTTTCCCTATAGGGGAGTATAAGATTATGCCAGCTATGTTACCTTCACTAGAGAATGAACCATCAAAGTGCATGTGCAACATACCATCATCCAAATCAATTTGTTCCAAGGGAATGTTATCCTCCTTAGCAAAGATGGAATACACCCCTAGGTCCTCTTTGATATAGTTCACATTAGGTTGTGGGACACTTTCTATGTAAGGTGAAATCCTTCCTTCTCTAAGGACTATATTGTTCTTACCATTCCAAGGAACGAATAAGTATGTCCCATCGAGTGAGAGGTATCCACTCATCAAAGCTTTCCAATCTCTTCCCAAGATGATTGAGTAAATTCTTACTAGCATGTCGATTACCTGAATGCTAAGGGTTGTCCTTATTTCAAGGTGTGCGCACAAAACTAAGGTCACATATTTAATCTCACCCATGGTCATTTGTTGTATACTATTATAAGAGAGCATGTTGCTAGCGTTTTCATTCTTACAAGACATTCCTATCTCTTCCATAATAATCTTCGACATCACACCCAAGCCTAAACCATTGTCAATGAGGCAACAATGGGCGATCTTATCCATAATCTTTATAGAAATATAAAAAGGGGGGTTTTTTACAGGGTATCTAAAGCTATGTACACCTACTTTATTTACAGACGAATCCTCTTCATTCACCTCTTCAGAGAGGTTGGCTACAACGAAAGCTTTTCCTTCCATGAATTGTTTCAGATGCCTTTATTGTTGAGGGACGAAAACCATGTCCAAAAGTGTGGCATATGCTTTGATGTTGGTCAACTGATTTAGAATAATGTATTTGGAAGAGGGGAGAGGGGAGGTAATTCCTTGACTGTCAGGAACTTTAGGAACCTGAACAGTAGTAGCTGGTGATGATGATCTTGGGTTAGAAGAATTGAGGGGAGGATCATGTTTTCCTTTGGGAGCATATGATTTGTTCCTAGTATTGATGATCATGACATCCTTTGACTCTACAAAATCTAGGACAACGATGGTAGTTTGTGGTATTTTACCAAAGATCTTATCTCTAGTACTGTTCCTTACCTCACATGTCACTTCCTCGTGGTGTTCCTCGAAAAAGTTACACCAACTTTGAGGCAAGATAGCCTTGGGATGGAAATTATTTTCAATTAGGTTTCTAAAGGGGGGTGCAGAAGAGGATGAAGCTCCAGGGGTTAAAGGGAGACATTTCCCTTTCTCTCATACTCTATCATACAATTATTCATAACTTGTACTAGCTGTAAGAGGGTGAACATGTATGTCTGTTTAACAGATTCTCCCTGGGGAAGACCTATTCTTTAGAGTTGTTCTTCATATTCTAAACAAGTATGCAAAGTGGAACTGAGGTTATAAATGGATTTTTCCTCAAGCCTATGATGATAGGGGGAAGGTAATGCATTTTAGTAATGCATGAAAGCGGCTTAGTTCTGAGGTAGAATGAGTTCATGGATTTGATTGTATAGCTTAGTGAAACACAAGTTGAAGGACTTGATGGTTTCACCATCCTTATAGGTGATGTTATTGTACTCCTGTAACTGCTCAGCTAGGATTTTAGATTGCCCATAGGTGGATCTAAACCAATAAACTAACTCCTCCCAAGTAGATAGAATCTTAGGAGGAAGGTCAAAGAAATCAATCGTAGCCTTTCCTTCCAAGGAATTGACGAATAAGCGCATGCAAGTATCGTTTTCATTTTCTCCTATGTTGTGACACACATTGGAAAATGCCACTAGGTGTTCGTTTGTAGTGACAATGTTATTTCCCGAAAACCTAGGGAGATGTTCTTTGAATTTAGGAAGTGGGCGGGTAGTAGGTGCTAGGTTAAGAGGAGAGGACACATGCCATGGTGTGGTTATGGTGTCTTCTTCAAACTAAAAAAGCCCATACTTTTTAATGACTTTGGTGGGATTTGTGGTAGATTGGATAGGGATATGGTGGCTATATAAGTTACCAATCATTGAGAGGTGGAAGCACTTCTAGTTCCACCAGAGCCACCACTAGATGACATCTTGTGGATGTTAGGTGAGGGAAAGAAAGACAAACTGGATGAATCAGACAAAGTTCTCCTTAGAGCACTTTGTTGGGTTGATAACACAACGTTCCTTCTTCTTATTTCAGCAATAGGATTAATTTCAAGTGACAAGCCTCTTCTTCTTCTACAAACACGAGAGTCTAAGGACATGAAAGTAAGGCCAAAAATGAAGGAACAAGAAGGTTACTGTTGATTTCTAGGCTGCCTACGTCTAGCTTCCCAACATTATTGGGCACTAATATCTCATTTAATTGCTTCCCATGAATTATTAAGCCCAACATGAGTATTGGCATTATATAAAATGGTGTTGAATAAATTCAAAGCAATGATGGTATGATATTGAAGACCAGGTTCAATATTAGGTTGCCTTGCAACAGGCACGATCATTAAGAAATAAAACAGTCAAAGAATCAATATCAGAAAAAAAAGTTGTATTCAATGCTAATCAAGCATAAAAAATAACCAGAGAGATATTGAAGATCTCCCTAGTATGGTTGCCAAATAAATGTCGAGGAAAATATATGAAATTATCTTACTCAAACATTTTCAGATCCTGCTTGGCTAAATTAAGATAGACATGAATGTCACCCTATGTTTATAGCCATCAAAACTGATATCCTAATTCACAAGTATTGTTTACAAGTGCTTAGGTTATTTTTTTATAATTAAAAGCTTGCTGAAAAAATCATTTTTTATGTAATTTTCTGAACATATCATATGCTGAAATAAATATAGAGACAGAAGTAAAGACACCAAGTCAATAATCAACACATATGAGACATAAAACAATCCTTTATTTCATTCAATTCATCAAAGAATCGTTCTCTTTACAAAATTTCCTGAGGAAGTTTTGGACCAAAGTCAAACTTAGACGTCCCAGATGAAACATACAAAAGGACTTTTGAAAGAAAATAAAAACAATTGAACTTGAAAAGATGGATCAACTTGCAACAGATTGTTTCCTACTAGACTCTGCACAATAGCCTTTGTTAGTCATGAAAACTAACTCACAAACAGACAAGTCTACATAGACTATCAAAGATAGATCAACACCTTTGAAAAACAAGTGTCTGAATGATGTAATTCAACCTTGAATCTTGTTGTCTACAATAGGACCCTGCTGTCATAAAAAATAATTAGGCTTCTAATGAATTATGGAATGAATGAAAACTAAATTATCTCAACAAAAACTCAAAGAACAAACCTTAGTATGCTTCTCCTTCTATTCTCCTCTTGTTCCTCCCTTTCCTTTTTCCTTTAAGCAAATTCAAATTGGTTGAAGTAGTTGAACTACTTCATTAGTTAAGTTAACTAAAAATCAACCAACTTTTAGTTAGGGGGAAAAGTAATAAATCATAATAAGGGTTTTTAAATAAATAATAACTAGTAGGTGGGACCCCTTGTGACTCCCTTTATCTTTTAACAATCATAACACAACTAGTTAATTAAACAAAACATCCCTCCTTGTGACTCCCATCATCACATTCATATTTGACAATTTATCTCAATGATATTTGAAATTATTTCCAACATATATTACCCATATATCCAAAAATAACATGATGTCCAAAAAATTCAGAAGTCAACTGTTCTCACCATTTAATAAATAAAAACTTAAAATCCATATTTTCCACTATGAGATGTAATATTTCCCTTGTTGCTATTGTCACCTTTTGATCTCTCCAAATTTTCCTTGGGTTGTGTTGAGCCTTTAGGCCTAATCTCATTGATCACATGAGAGAAATCATCCCTCAAATGCATGCGGGAGGACACAGATTTATCAGAGCCATTGGAGGGTGAGGAA
>JASDQU010104666.1:121778-149301 GCA_032191745.1 Picea mariana | reverse complement strand
TTTATTGCCTTCTCGGGGATCCCCTGGGCGAAGCATCTCTAGGTTTTATTTCCTATGGCTTTTATCTTTTACCAGTTGCTTTTACCCCCTGGGCCTTTAGCCCCTTCTTCCCACAAGACAAAGTGTAACCCTCAAAGGTCATCCTAATGGCCGGACTAGGGGAATGGGATAGATGTGCGGGGTATAAGATGTAAAATGATAAAAATGGTGGGAGCGGACGATGGCTCTGCAAATCCCCTTTGGTGGCTAACCAAAACCCATGAATATCAACTTGCTAAGTCACCCCATCAATCACCCCGACAATGGTCAAGTGGATTAGTGTAAGATCCAAGCAGTCATCAGAAATGAAAGGAACCTAATGCATATATAAGAGGGTTATAATGATCAAATATGACACATACCATGATACCTTGGACCAATTACCTCATGGAGCAAGAGTCCTCTTTGATGCAAGTCCAAGTCGGTGGTGATGGAAGCTGTTGCTGCTGACAGGACAAATCTGGCGAAGAAGAAGAAAGATGGGCCCTCCAGGGCCATGCTCAGGTCAATCCTGCTCTCGGTACTCCATGTCTAGGACCTGTGGGCCTCGAGACATGATCTCCTAGTTATCCCTAGATATCAGGGATAACACTGCCCAGAACAGTCTTTAGATGTTGTCCAGAATATAGAAATCAGCTGCTATAGAAGTGCCTCTGTTGCTCCCTTGCTTCCTCAGAAAATCCTAAGCTACTCCCTCAAAAATATGCTAACTGCTCAGACAAACTTATGCTAGCTGCTCCTTCAGACATATGCTAGCTGCTCAGAAGTATGTTACCTTCCTCCAGAAATACACTTCCTAGCTACTACTCAAAGCTGATATATAAAACTGATATGAATAATTGAACTAGAAACTGATGTGAAAATTGATGTGAAGACTGATATGAAGAGAGGGTGCCTCCCTCTCTTTATATAGGATAGAGTCCAGGTTAGGTAGCTTTAGGTTAGGGCCACCTCCTAGGTTAGAATAGGATAGGATTTAGGTTAGGACAACTAAGTTAGGGCTGAGCTAGGCTGACCTGGAAAGGGGGCAGCTTAGAGGGCTGCTTGGAAGAGGGCAGCTAGGAGGGTTGCTTGGAAAAAGAATATCCTCTGCAGCTGCTCAAAATTTAACACTCTCTCTCAGCAAAGAGGGTATTCTTCAGGCATCCACATCCACACAGTTCTTTCTAGTCATTGCACATGATCATTGACTTGTTGACATCCACACGGGATCAATATATCACAAGAAGTTTCGTAACCTTATGCAAATAAGGATCATGGAATGTGATCAATCAATTCTCCTTAACCATGGTCAACTACTAGAGTCATTTCACTTAGGGGTGACTAGTCCCTAAGGAATACTCATAGCTCATCATGAAGACCTAGGAGAACTTTTCACATTGCCTTGTTTTGACTTTTGCTTTGACACACAAAGCTCACAAGACTTGTCTTGACTTTTGCTTTAAGCTCACAAGACTTGACTAGGCTCACAGAGGTTGTATGTTCCCCCTGACTTTTGCACTAGTATGTCTATGCTCACAGAGGTTGTACGTTCCCCCTGACTTTTGCAATAGACTGTCTATGCTCACAGAGGTTGTACGTTCCCCCTGACTTTTGCAATAGACTTACATCTTGACTTTTGTCTTTACAAGGCTTCTACCTTTGCCTTGGCTTGACTCACAAGATCATATAGCATCCTGTTCATCCTGACTTTTGGTTTGACTCACAGAGGTTGTACGTTACCTCTGACTTTTGTCAATACCTCACAAGACTGATTGATTCTCCAAATCTCCCTGGCTAGTGTCAGGGTGGCCACTTAAAGCCTCACATTGGAGAATGTCTTATGATGTTGCTATTCCCTCTTAGTGAGGGACACATTTTCTGCCATACGAAGCTTGTCCCAGAAGTACACAAATTTTCCAAGAGACAGAGGCTTAGTCAAAATATTTGCTATCTGCTCATCAGTACGAATGTACTGCAGCTTGATGGTACGTCTTTGAACCATGTCTTTGATGAAATAATATTTCATCTCAATATGCTTTGATCTATCATGGACGACTACGTTCTTTGTGAGCTTTAAACAGCTCTGGTTATCACAATGGATAACAATTGTTTCTAAAATCTCTTGAAACAACCCAGACAAAAGCTTTCTCAGCCACA
Organism: Picea mariana; assembly: GCA_032191745.1. Classification (NCBI taxonomy): domain Eukaryota; kingdom Viridiplantae; phylum Streptophyta; class Pinopsida; order Pinales; family Pinaceae; genus Picea; species Picea mariana. The sequence continues at coordinate 147,123 of JASDQU010104666.1, read as the reverse complement.
CTGCTTCTCTGCTTGCATTACTAGTTGCTATATATTCTGCTTCAACTAGTTTGTGCTATAGAGCTATGTTTCTTGCTTGAGCAAGATATCATAGTTGAACCCAAGCTAAAACAGTATCCGAAAGTACTCTTATAATCCACTGAGCTTCCAGCCCGGTCTGAATCAGCATAACCATGAAGCAACATTCCTCCACTGGAAGTGTATCTAAGTCCATATGCAATGGATCTTCTCAAATATCTGAGAATATGTTTAGCAGCAATCCAATGTTTGTGTCTTGACTCAGACATAAACTGACTCAAGGCACTTACAGCAAGGCATAAATCAGGCCTTGTATTGATCAAATACATTAAGGATCCAATAAGTTGCATATACAAGAATGGATCCACCAAGTCAGATAAAGAATCTGACTCATGTAACTTCTTTAAGTTAGATACCATGGGTGTAGACATGGGCTTACAGTCTAGCATACCAAATCTGCGCAGTATATCAACTGTATACTTCCCTTGAGAAAGGAAAATTTCATTTGATCTTTGCCATACCTCCAAACCAAGGAAGTAATGCATGAGTCCAATGTCTTTCATTTCAAATTCAGAAGTGAGCTCCCTCTTACACTGAGCTATCAGTTGTTCCTCTTCAGTGAGAAATAAATCATCAACATATAGAATCAAAATTAGAGGATGATTTTCTATTACCTTAAAATAAAGGTTGGGATCAGTTGCACTCTTAGAAAAATCCAAGCTTTGAAGATAGTTGTTGATTCTTGCATACCAGGATCTTGGTGCATGTTTCATCCCATATAGTGCTTTCTTTAATTTGCACACATGTGATTCCTTTCTTTGAACCACGAAACCCTCTAGTTGTTCTATATATACTTCTTCTTCAACTTGACCATTTAGAAATGCAGTCTTTACATCCATCTGATGAAGTTTCCAACCCAAAACTTAAGAGAGGGATATGATGGTCCTGATGGAAATATACCTTGCAACAAGTGCGAATGTTTCATCATAGTCAATACCTTCCTTTTGAGAAAAACCATGAGCCACAAATCTCACTTTGTATTTCTCAATACTTCCATCAGTTGCATGCTTGATTTTGAAAACCATTTGGAAGTAACCATAGATTTTCCTTCTGGTCTTGGTACTACTTCCAATACATCATTTTTCATGATGGATTGATATTCTTCCACCATGGCATCTTTCCATACTTGTTGCGTAGCAGCATCCTTATAGTTGGTGGGCTTTGCATCGCTAATCTGAGCCATAAGAGCCACATAACTTGAAAATCTTTGAGGTCTATTACTTTCTCTGAAAGTACCTGAAGGAGCTGCATGTTTTTCTGTCTCTCGCAAAATTTCTCTACACCAGGCAGGCTTCATAGGTCTCTCTATCTGTTCTACTGGATCCATAGTATCAACTTGATCCAATGGCTCTTCAGGTTCCTCCATCTATGTATCTTGTTGTGATTCTTTAGAATGCTTAAATGCAGCTTCTTCATGAAAAGTTACATCCCTGCTTACCTCGATATATCTTTGGCCTGGAACATAGATTTTGTAGGCCTTGGATGTTTCACTATACCCAACAAAAATTCATTTCTTCCCAGAAGGCTCCATCTTAGTTCTCTTCTCTTTTGGCAAATTGTCGGACACTGTGAGACATACTATGGATTACATGCATAATACTATTGAGCTCCCATACTAGGGACAATGGCCCAATTATAATTTTCAAGACTCCAGTATCCAGGGCAATGGCCCAACTCAAATGAACATATTTGATGAGTTCCCAAAACCATGGAGAATAACCCATCCTAATAATAAATGACTCAAATGAGAACTTGTCGGACTCCTGTACCAAGGATAATGGTCCAACTAACCAAGACAAACTGTTGGGTTTGCAGACCAGGGAAAATGACCCAGCTTGCTTCAATTACAATAGGTATATGCTAAGATCACATCTTCTTCGGACATGTGATAATACAAATTGAAATCTAGACTTGTTCTTGCTATGAAATTTGATAATCAAGCACAATTAACTAACTACATAGGATACATACCTTGTACTTTGCTAAACTGTTGTTGTCAAAAAGATGCTACCACTGAAAGAATGTGACAATGTCTTGGACTGTTGTAACTAGCAGCTCTATTCTTCTGAAGGAGATACCATAAGATCTTTTGAACCTTTCCTTGTCCTTGCTGCTAGAGCAAGGTTCTATTCCTTTGAAGTACCATTTCGACTCTGAATTCTTCCTTCTTCTTGCAGACAATCATGCCACAGCCTTTCAAAGTCTGGATGGTTTTCACGGGGATTTATCCCGGCCAGAAATGTCTCCCAAGAAGATGGAAGACCATCCACAATAGTCTAAACGAGATCATCATCATCTACCGTTATACCAATGACTAGTAGTTGATCCCTTAACTGAGAGATCTTTGTGAAGTTGCTCAGACAAACATATGCTAGCTGCTCCTTCAGACATATGCTAGCTGCTCAAAAGTATGTTACCTTCCTCCAGAAATACACTTCCTAGCTACTACTTAGAGCTGATATATAAAACTGATATGAATAATTGAACTAGAAACTGATGTGAAGATTGATGTGAAGCCAATATGAAGAGAGGGTGTCTCCCTCTCTTTATATAGGATAGAGTCTAGGTTAGGTAGCTTTAGGTTAGGGCCACCTCCTAGGTTAGGATAGGATAGAATTTATGTTAGGACAGCTAGGTTAGGGCTGACCTAGGTTGACCTGGAAAGGGGACCGCTTGGAGGGATGCTTGGAAGAGGGCTGCTTGAGGAGGGCAGCTTGGAAGAGGGAAGCTTGGAGGGTTGCTTGGAAGAGGGCAGCTAGGAGGGTTGCTTGGAAAGAGAATATCCTGTGTAGTTGCTCAAAATTTAATAATCCCGACTGGCACCGAGTGGAGCGTCGCTTAGAGTTAGGAGACCTAGTCTTTTTGAGGCTCCAACCATATCGACAGTCTTCACTGGAGAAGAGTGGAGCAGAGAAACTCCAGCCACGTTTCTACGGGCCATACAGGGTGATCAGAAGAGTCGGAGAGGTGGCCTACGAGTTAGAGTTACCAGAGGGCAGCAGGATTCACAATGTATTCTATGTCTCCCGTCTCAAGAAGGATTTGGGCCAGCAGGTTGTCTCTTCCACAAACCTACAACCCCTAGACGAGGAAGGTCATTTGATCCTGGTGCCTGAGCAAATTTTGGCATTCAGGGAAAAACGTTTGAGGAGCAAGACGGTGAACAAGTATTTGATAAGATGGAAGGATCTACCGAAGGAGGATGCCACATGGGAGGGCGAGAAGATTCTACAGCATTTGGGGTTGCAATTGCTTGAGGACAAGCAATCTCGGGGAGGGAGGACTGTCATATCCCCTCCCCTTTGATCCCATCGTTGGAGGGACACATAGGCTTAGGGGGGACTCCCCATAGGCCATAGTCCCCAACGATGGGGGGGCCATGGAGATCCAAGGGGCACCAAGGGGAAACGACTTGCCCTGAAGGGCGGTAATTTGGGTTTAAAACAAGCAACGCCGACCTGCCTTAAGGAACAAATCACCCACAAAAGAAGGAAAGTGAATTAAGAAGACATTATAAGAAGAGGAGAGGCTCATTTGGTAAGGACATAACTCAGATTTGGATATTTCAGTCTTTAGCTTTGGAGGTGGCTGTCTCAGTTTTCTGAGGGTTGTTTAACCCTTTATCTGTTGAGTTTCAGTGGGTTAAAACCTCACCCTAGCTCAACCCCTGCTCATTGCTAGCTACAGCAAGTCCATTTCTTAAGGTGCCTGTTGGGGAAGTCTGGCAAAGGACCATAGAGGAGGCTAAAACTGCAAGAAAGGAAGGGCCGCCACCTGTTACAGGCTTGTCTCAGCAAATAGAGGAAGGGCCGAACCTGTAGTGGCTTTCTGGAGGAGGGACCGGACCCTATAAGAGCTTGAAATTATTGATCGAGGGCACACTGAAGCTGGTAAAAGTGCAGCAAGTACATTCTAGGAAACTTGGAGCTCGGCCAGTAGACTCAATCACAGGTTCATTCATTCTATGTTGCTGTAGAGTTAGGGTTAACGTAGATTCTCTGTTGTTATCAAACTGTTGCTATAAATTCTCTGGTTATTGGTCTCAGTTTTTGGACAGCAGCCTCATCAGAGGGTAAATGCTGGTATGGATTGTTGTTTACTGCTATTAACTAATCAAGGGCACAGCCCTACTAGCTTGGACACTGCTGGGATAATATTAACTAATTATCCCAGTTTTTGGACAGCAGCCTCATCAGAGGGTTTCTGCTGGTATGAATTGTTGTTTACTGCTATTAACTAATTAAGGGCACAGCCCTACTAGCTTGGACACTGCTGGGATAATATTTATGCTGGTTTTGGACATGGTTTACTGTTTGTTTGGGACAGCAAGTGTTGCTGGTTTATAATTGTGTTTGCTACTGTGTTGGATAGTATTCATTATGTATACAAGCCACTGTCGGTTGGATACTGTTTATTGATGTCGATTGAATACTATTATTTGCTGGAAAATTGGATATTACTTGATGCTATTGCTGTACTACAACTGAAGATTGATACGGGCATATTTCTGAACTGTTTAAGTAGGGTTACTCCCTAGTTTGCCAGCTGACTTAAGACCCTAGAAACCCTAGGGATATTACAGTGCAGTACAATGTAGAACCAAGTAAATGAACTTCCACCTCTTCCACGTGTTCGCATAGAGTTTGAAATTGACAAAACCCTGAACCAAGTAAAGTGGTATGGCAGAGGCCCCTTCGAATGCTATCCAGATAGAAAGCTGGTAGCACATAATTAAAACGAAGTTCTATGTCAACCAAGAAATCCTAGACACTGCAAACTTGGAAGAAATGAAGGTAGACGACATTTCATAACTGAGGATATTGGAAAGGAAATAAAGGGATATTGAAGCCGATCAAAACATGTTTAATGAACCTGTCAGAAACATGTTCAACTCCACCCTCAAGGAGGCATCTTCAAAAGATGGACAAATTTTCAAGTTCTATCAAAGCACATAAGGTTAGCATATCAAACAATGCATCAGAACTATCAGACGTGGAAAAGAGGATAAGCACAGAGACAGAAAACTGCAAAGTATAAGATAACCTAAGGAAAGCTTTAGAAAGTACAAGAAAGTAAAGTAGATGGTTCCATTAATGTCAAAACCTCGATTTGACAAAGTATGGTCTCTTGCTGAAGAAATTAGTTATAGTGACTATAAGAAAAGAAAGAAAATTTACCGGTATTGTAGAGTTGCTCAAAGATGGCAGCTCAGCAATCAATAATTATTTTGACACAGGATTACACATTTTTCATGGAATAGGGAATTGAGGGCAGAATGGCAGGCGTACAAAGCAATTTGTGCAGCATAGAAAGTTAGTGATTCTGATCAGAAACTTCTCAAATTTGCAGCTTCATTGCAAGGATCTACATTAAGCTAGTAAAAACAGAAAAAGAAGCGTCAACTTTCAAGCTTTATGCTTTTTAGGATGATGCCATGTAGGATCTCCTTCGTAACTATTCGCATCCGGGGTTTCCGGATCCTCATTTTCAGAATTGCAAACAATAAAGATGAAGCCAAAGGAAACAATTCTGTGCAATATGGTAAACAGGTTACAACACCAATATTTCCTGCCAAAAAATAGAAAAAGATCAATGGTTCACCAAAGGTCTCCCACACATCAACTCCTGCAATAAATTGACGAGTCAGCCTCGATAAAAAATTAGGTGTAACAATATCAAAAGAAACTATGATTTTCAACATGTAATTGAAAAGATGGTCTCTAATGTTAGATTTAAAGTTTACTTATGTATGAATATTAAGCGGTTTTCTTTAGAAATACGAATGTGGATTAGAGGGCTGGTTTATCTGGGTACATTAAAGTGTCCCTCCAGAAGCTCTGTCTCCCCCAGTTCGACCCATTCCCGCAGGCTTGATAGTGGCCCACGCCCCATGGTCGGTTATCTCGTTTGTGAACACTGAACACAAGTGCCAAAGTAGAGAGCATCATAACTAGTCACCTCCCCCTCAACTTGATAGTGATAAGTTTTCTCAATTGGAGTTAGCCATTTCAATGGAGAAACCTCAAACCACTGTAGTAAGATAACAAACCTAGCCCCTTGATGACAAGCTTGCCATTGATGGTCAAGGCTCAAACCCGAATGACAAAAATACTCTGCCTCACGAAAGGATTGTCTCTATTGTGCCCCAATGCTATTCTTTATAACAACCAATTGGCCTTTACGTTTATTTTTATGTTTATGATGTTGTTATTGGTGCTCCTTGAAGCCTAGAGAATGACATTTTTATTTGTAGGCACTTAGTGCTTGGACTTTTTCAATTTTGGTTTGCCTCCCTTGGCAGTTTTTAAACTTTAGGTTCTATGCTCCTAGCAACTACTTTTTGTGGCCCGTTTCTTTTGTATAAAATGCTACGTGAATAGCATTTTATTAATAGTAGAATGGAAGCATTTTATTCAAAATAATAAATGTATGGTTCTCAATGTTAGGCACTTATCAATCTTCTTTTATAGTTTTCACATTAAAAATAATGGCTATCCACTCTGTATGTTTACCAACTAATGCCAAATGCCTATGGGTTGGGGTTGGGTCAAATGAAACAACACTATATTAATTGCATGACTTGTCATAACACATTGCATTAATGATAAAATTACTTAATTGTTTATTATTCTGATATATCGTCTCTAGTTTATAATAATAATAATAATTCAATTTTAAGGTCGCAACTAAGTCAGACATTGAATTGGTGTATGAGATCCCTTGTTTGTGGCACAAGAAACCCCTTCCGCGCAGTGCTTTGACTACTAAAATTTACGGAGATATGCATACTATACCCCTAAAGTCTACATAGATATCAGTCAAGACTCAAGATAGATAGTGTTATGATGTCACCCAAAGAGAAAATCCTTTGGAGCACAAAGTTTTACCTTTCTGCTTAATGACTGCCAATCACCCAAGGTATTAGATTGAGCCGCTCGTAAGTGTGGATTGAGTGGGCTCACAAAGCCAACATTTGGCTCCCTCTCCTACAGTTGCCCAAAGGATATCTTTGTCACCCAAGGTGCATTTTCCAACCACTCAAGGGAGAACATGCAAATCTGCCGGAACCTAATATCTTCCTATGAATCACTCATGAGTCATAGGCCTGTTAACATCCAAAGTGTTCCTCTGAGCTGCTTGACACCTTATGAAAATCGCATTTTCTCACTACCTAATATCCTTGTGAACAATAACACTGCACCCATTTTGAGTACCCCTCCAGGGGCGAAGATAATAGAATATGCTTCTTGAGAGCAATTACCATGATCTAAAACGTTGTTTTCTTCTTCAGATCCTACATCTGATTGTTGTTTGAGAATTTGGATTCGGCAAAGGCACAAGCAGAATGTGCGAGCACATTTCCAACATGTATAATAACAAACTATGGCAATATAAATAAAACAATCATATCTTCATCACTATATAAGATACAAAACTTGACTGCACAGCTTCTACCAATATTTTACTTTTTCTGATTTTGGTGTGAATGTATTTTTGGATTCATCGCAACAGTTTATAAATCGATGTTTCAGACCAGACAAATGTGGTCCATCATCAAAAGGAAATATGAAGAAAATCTGATCAATAAAAATAAGACCACAAGTAAAAGCACAAGTAAGCTTGTGTCAGCTCAATAGTAGAATAGCTTCTACACAAGTTGAGCTTCGTTAAAGTCAATGCAATTAAATCTTGAAAAAGAGTACATTAAAGGCAATCGAGCAATGGGTCCACTGTTACAATGTTGGCATCAAAATGTGGAGACATAAAATCAAAACCAATGATGTGGTATATCCAAAAAGACACATCGGGCTATCGTCCTGCATATCTTTAGAATAAAAAGTATTAGAAACAGACAATATAGTTCACACAAAATATAGGCAGTTAGAAAGTACATTGTAGTTTCCTGCACGACCACATCATTCTTGACAACATTAGCATTAAGGAATGCACTTTGAAGTTTGAACTAAACTCTTGATACAATTATCATGAACCTTCTGCTTGTATTGTGATCAACTGGACTTGAACTGATCTGTAGTTGCAAATAACTACTGCAGAATGAAATTCCATAAAATACTATTCTACTTTGATTTTAAAATGCTGGTCTGCAAAAGCTGGTCGAGTTATTCAGCCCATACAATGACCATAGACACCACAATATGTTTTGACTCTCATTCTTTTCAGAGTTTCATCATCAGCTCCTATTGAGTACCCACTCTCTGCATTTTTTCTTCTTTTTTACAAACTGGGAGGGCATTTTGTTGATTTTTCATATATGAGATGATATTCAGTTCAATACATTGTTACAATGATGAGTGCTCCATATATATAGATCATATGGTGACCATCCATGAAAGGATGCATCCCTTGGATAATAAATATATATATGGAACACTCATCATAAATAACTACTTATTTATAATATATATTTATACCTTATATAAATATATTATTACATTAAAAATATTGGTTAATAATTAATAATCATATTATTAATTATTAATCTAGTAGAATGTCTTTCCGATGCTGCCCAAATATCAACACTCTCTCTCAGCGAGGGAGACATTTTACATTATGCCAAGATTACCTCTGAAGATTACCTGTGGGTAGCTCTCAAATAGCTTCGACATGTCACCATGACATCAACTACCTCGCAATGCATCTGTACCTCATCATGTGTACCCTTGTGACTTCACAGTCAATGCATCCAAAGCCTATGGGTAGTTCTCAAATAACTACAACACGTCCCTAGGACATCCACTACCCTGCAATGCATGAGTACCTGATCATGTGCACCCTCGATCTCAGTGCCAACCCTTTTTCATGCTGGATGAGATCCACCTGTCTCAGCGGCAGACCTTTTTCATGTTGGATGAGAACATCAATGCTGGCCCTTTTTCAAGCTGGATGAGTTCCACTTGTCTCAATGCCAACCCTTTTTCATGCTGGATGAGAACACTCAGTGCCAGCCCTTTTTCATGTTGAATGAGTTCCACCTGTCTCAGTGCCAGCACTTTTTCACGCTCGATGAGATCCACCTGTCTCAATGCCAACCCTTTTTCATGCTGGATGAGAACACTCAGTGCCAGCCCTTTTTTATGTTGGATGAGTTCCACCTGTGTCAGTGCCAGCCCTTTTTCACGCTGGATGAGAACACTCAATGCCAGCCCTTTTTCATGTTGGATGAGTTCCACCTGTCTCAAGTGCCAGCCCTTTTTCATGTTGGATGAGAACACTCAGTGCCAACCCTTTTTCATGCTAGATGAGTTCCACCTGTCTCAGTGCCAGCACTTTTTCATGCTGGATGAGAACACTCAGTGCCATCCCTTTTTCATGCTAGATGAGTTCCACCTGTCTCAGTGCCAGCCATTTTTCATGCTGGATGAGAACACTCAATGCCAGCCCTTTTTCATGTTGGATGAGTTCCACATGTCTTAGTGCCAGCCCTTTTCCATGCTAGATGAGAACACTCCCTCTGAAGAGGAACCACGCCAAGCTTGTCCCTGAAGTACTCAAACTTCATCCTTGACAACGGCTTGGTAAACACGTTTGCAACTTGATCCTTTGTAGTCATGAAACCGGAGCCTCATTGCTCCCTTCTACACCATATCCCTGATATAGTAATATCTTATCTCAATATGATTCAACCTGTCATAGACCACGGGGTTCTATGACGACTTCATGCAACTCTGGTTGTCACACCAAATGCAGGTCGCCTCCAGTCCGAGACCGAATAACCCAGACAACAGTTCTCGAAGCCACACTGCTACTACACATGCTGCCAAATACTCAGCTTCAGTCGTATTGAGTGCTACACAGGACTGCTTCCTGCATCCGGTGGAGCCTCTTGCTCCTTACTATAGTACCCAGCTCCCTCTGAAACTGATCGTCTGACTCCCTCTCAAGCACTAAATAGCAACTGGATCTTCAACCTGCTGACTTCATCACTTGTCCTCCAGAACAAGTCTCGTCATCCTCTTCTTGTAGGTCTTACCTACAAGTCAAATTCAGTCCAATAGTCAGCAATTTCTGAAGCCACACTGCTTCGTGACTTGTTGCACATGCTGCCACATATTTTGCCTCAGTCGTACTGAATGCTACACACAATTGCTTCCTATCGCTCCATGAAACCATACTGGAGGCTAGACTGAAGCAATATATTGAAGTACTCTTCCAATCAGGAATATTGTCGACCCAATCTGAATCCGAATATCCATATAAGTCGAACTCATGGTCTGTCACATACCTGAGACCATAATCCAATGTTCCCTTAAGGTACCTCATCACATGTTTTGCTGCAACCTAATGAACCTACATGGGCTGCTCCATATATTGACTCAGGGTGTTCACAGCAAAACATATATCTGGTCTTGTGTCCGTCAAGTTCATCAACGAACCCACCATCTGCCTGTATAAAATAACATCCACAATCTATGAAGTCGTATCCTACAGCAACTTCAGATTTGATACCGTAGGTGTAGCCATTACTTTGCAATCCAACATCCTGAACCTCTTCAGGATTTCCACTGCATACTTCCCTTGACCTAGGGAGATTTAATGTGACTTTTGCCATACCTCTAGTCCCAAGTAATAGTGCATCATGTTAGAAAAAATAGGTGTGCTCGTTTAACCATAGACAATATAGCAATATTGTCACCCAACCATAGGCTGAAGCCACCCCCGAGCACCTTAACCTTGACAAAGAATAATTCTGGAAGCAAACCCTAGACCTGATAGCCAATCAATGTAGTACCTCTCTCCAGAGCTAGCGCACAAGGCAGAAAGTCCAAACCATAACCAAGAGAAAGTCCAAGCCTAAAACCAAAAATACAAGTTGTAGTAGCTGCAGCTACTCTCCAAAATTGCGCACTTACTAAATTTCTGCAGTGCGCACTAGATTTTTGCAGTTGCGAGCTTTGTGTGTACAAATGAGCTCTGGCATCCTGTATTTATACTGTTCTTTCTTAGCTATGTGGGCTGACTTCTCTTTCTAGAGGCTAAAGACTCAATATTAAATTATTTTCTTTAGCCGACTTGTCTTCTAGGGTTATATCCAATGCTTTAGGGTTTCTTCTTGCTTCCCAGAATATTCTATTCTTGTTAGGGTTACACGTGGAGGTTAATACCTCCCGCAGCTACCATAATATCAACATTCCCTCCTAGCTAGGGAGGTATTGAAGGTAATGGTCTTGAGCACAAACATACCATTCAACAGGTAGCATCATCATAGCCACTCAGACTATCTCATGATTAAATCACGAGCACCATCATCACTATCAGTATCATCTGACAGCATCAACTGTGTCATCTCTTTAAGCCATACTCCATCTGAGTAATGATGTTTGAATAAGTCACTCACTCCACAGAGTGATACAAGAACTATTCTTCTAATCCAAACATATGTCCTAGAAAAATAATTGTTCCAACAGATGTTGGAAGCCACACCATGGGATATAAGGACTATTCTTCTAATCCGAACATACGTCCTAGAAGAATAACTGTCATGGACCATACACTGACTATCCATCTAGCTGGTAATCATTTTCAACACTATTAAAAGTCTTTGTGGCAATCAGAACAATGCCATTCAATAGAACACAATTGTGTCTATCCATAATAGTACACAACTATTATCCAGTGGTACACAACCACACCAAGTAGCACACAGCTACTTGATAAGTGACACATAGTCACAAACAGTGGAACACATCCAACACAGTGGCATACAGCTATTGTCCAGAGACATACAGTCTCCATAGTGATCATATCATCCGATATCAACCTGTATAACAATATTATGATACAAATAAGTCATCTGGGCCATTCTTCCACTCACATCTGTGAGATCTGCAAGAGCATCTTCCCTCAGAAGGTAAAACATCAGCCATGGGCTATCTAGACTATTCTTCTCAAGCATAGAAGAATAATTGTTCCTGATTTCTGAGCCTAAACCATTCACCTAACTGGGCCATTCCTCCGGCACTAATCATAGTGCAACCTGGAGAGAATGAGTATGCTCTAGGGAATGCATGTCCCTGATTACTGAACCTGGACCATTCACCTAATTGGGCCATTCTTCCGACACTAATCATAGTGCAACCAGAATGAATCTGTCCTAGGGAATGACTGTCCGGACCATTTCTTGAGGAAATGACTATCCTGCACCAACCTCCAAAATGGACCATTTTTCGAAACTGCTCACAATTGTGAACTTTGAAAGAATGACTGCCCGACGAGGCGGACCATTCTTCTTGACCACTACTCAGAGTGACTGGCAAGAAGAATGACTGTCCTAGACCATTCCCCCACACTGGCCACAAGGGGAATCGTTGCCTATGTTACATTAGCAATCTATCGAACCATTTTCATTACGAAAATGATTGTCCGATCTGGACCATTTTCTGAACTGGAAAATACCTGTCCGTCAAAAATATCAAACCACTTTCCAAACTGGAAAGGAACTGCTCATCCTGGATCATTTTTCGAACTGAAAAATGATTGCCCATAAATCAATAACACATCAGTGCTCCCTCCCAACTTGGGAGTAATCTCTTCCTTTTTCAATAAGGAAGTCGTCTCCACGAGCCCCAGCTTGTTTCTTAAGTACGCAAATTTTTCATCTTGGACAGAGGCTTTACCAAAATATCTGCTATCTGCTCATCTGTGGAGATATATTGGAGAACCACTTCTCTTTTTCTGGACTTCATCACGGAGAATATAATGCTTGATCTTAATGTACTTCAGTCTGTCATGGAACATTGGTTTTCTCTGAAGGCTTCATATAGCTCTCCTCATTACAATATATCATGGTCAAGTTCAACACTTTTGTTTCTTGCTAGCTCATGACATCGTGGCAAAGCTCAAACTGAAACATATCCAATTAACACTTCTTTTGTCATCATGAGAGTTTGCCATGGATTAGCAATCCATCATCTCGAACTTCTGAGTAACTATTCTGATACGCTATCTATGTTATAGGAAGTTTTCACCACGCTTCTGTTGTATATGAGATACTTTGCATCAGGTTGTTTGAATCCATACAAGGTCTTCTTATATCTACATACATGGTTCTCTTTCTGGTATAAGCTTCTTTCTCACTTGCTTTATTTGGGAAGAACAGTCTTTTACATGTAAATTCCAATCCATGGATACTGGTGAGTTGTCGTTATAGTTTTTCTCCCTCCTTCTAAAGGAACCTCTGAATCTCACAATGCTTCCATTCACAAGTCTTTTTCACATTTTCTTACATACACTATTCTTTATCATAACTTCCATTTCTTCTGCTTGATTGCTTCTAGTGGGTTCAAACCAAGCTGGTAGTCTTGTGATTCTCGGTATAATAACTGGTTGTTCTGGATTTTCTTTCTTTCTTGGAATCTTCATGTTCTTCCTCATGTTTCTCTTTAGCTCTGGGGTCCATGGAGTCTTCTATAGATTCCATGCCTTGAAGATTCCAACTTCTTCCTTTCATCATAGGATCACGAATGTAGATGGACAACTAAAGATACTTTAAGGCTTCTTTTCAAAGAAGACTTCTTCTGAACACATGTTTCTTATCATGGCTGCTACTTTCAATGGGAACATGGACATATACTTCATAATCCTCAATGGATCATATCGTTTAGGATTAGCTCCCTCCTAATCCTTGTTTCATGTATGAATGCATGCTCTTCTTTTTGGAATTCTATAATCAACTCCTTCTATCTAAGAGAGTCAATGCTTTCGTCTGCATCCTTATTGCCTTCTGCAAAGTGTCACAAGTCTTTTTCTAATTTCCTCTTGATTGTTAACTTTTTTCTGTTTTGACTTCTTCTAGGTCTCTTCAAGTTTGATTTTGATTTCGGCTTATCTGGCAGTTGTTACTTATATAATAGCTTCCACAGGAATTGTTACCAAGGAGTGCCAACGTACTTCATCTTTTCAGATACATTACTTGACTAGTAATCATCGTAATAGTAATCCTTATCTTGTCATTCTTCCATAGGTGTCGTTTCACTAACCATCTTATCTTCTAACAAATAGATATACAGGAACTATGTAAACATGGTATGTACAAGGACTATGTTACAGAAGAATATTGTTACCTTGACTAGAAGAAGAAATTTGCTTCATCTTGTTTGACTTTCTTTGAGGGTTCCTTTTCTTCGGCAACTGTTGCTTCGTGTGTTTCCTTCCTTTTCTTTAACTCGGGACAGTGATTCTTGTAGTGACCATATTTTTGACAGTTGAAACATTGTATTTTTGACATATCCTTCTCTTGATTTGGTTTCTTCCTTGAGTCAAACTTCTTCTTATTCCTGAATTTCTCGAACTTTGTTGTGTAGGCTTGATCATCATCTTTCCTTTGGAATTTCTCTTTTGCGCTAATCCTTGATTCTTCTTGTGCACAGCAAGTCCAAAGTTCTTCAAATGTGGGATACTCCTTTCATGCTGGCAACAAATGCATCCCATGTCTTGGGAAGGCCATTGAGTACTATATTTACCAGTTCCTTCTCTGAAATGATTTCTTCAATAGCTTGTAGTTGATCTCTTAACTGAGAGATTCTCACAAAGTATGATGTTATGTTGTCATCATCATTCATTTTCATGTCACGGAGCTCATTCTTCAGACTCATTACTTGTCCAATGTTTCTGACTGAGAAGAGGTTAGTTAGGGCATCGTACATTTTCTTAGATGCGTCAAGATAAGAGATGTAGGGTATCAAGTGATCTTTTACAGAGTCCACTATGATACTCATGGCATTGATGTCATTGTCCTTGAACTTCTCTGAGGTTCCTTCTCTTTTCCTTCTTCAAACTGTGGTTCCACGATCTTTCCTTTCACGATATCCAACACTTTATTCTTGGCAAGGATGAGGTCAATCCTTGCCTTCCATGCTCTGAAGTTAGAAGACCCTTCTAACTTGTTTTCTAACTTCATAGAGTAAGTCATGACTGCTTTGACTTGGTCAACCTTTGACTTTGACAAAAAACTCAAACTTGACGTCTTGGCTTGCTAAGAGTACCAGGAGGTGCGCTAGGTTAGGGCGCACTAGGCTATCCAGAAATTAGGTCAATCTCTTCACTTAAGGTGCCTCAACAAAAGGGTTAGGGTTTCGTTGCTGCAACAAAAACTTTGACTACAACTGCAACTGTAATTGAGCAAATCCTCCCAATCCATCTTCCAGCAGTTAGACTGTTCGAAGATAGTGTGGGCCCATAACCTGTTAGAAAAATAGGTGTGCTCGTTTAACCATAGACAATATAGCAATATTGTCACCCAACCATAGGCCGAAGCCACCCCCAAGCACCTTAACCTTGACAGAGAATAATTTTGGAAGCAAACCCTAGACCTAATAGCCAATCAATGTAGCGTACCTCTCTCCAAAGCTAGCGCACAAGGCAGAAAGTCCAAACCATAACCAAGAGAAAGTCCAAGCCTAAAACCAAAAATACAAGTTGTAGTAGCTGCAGCTGCAGCTACTCTCCAGAATTGCGCACTTACTAAATTTCTACAGTGCGCACTAGATTTCTGCAATTGCGAGTTGTGTGTGTACAAATGAGCTCTGGCATCCTGTATTTATATTGCTCTTTATTAGTTGTCTGGGCCGACTTCTCTTTCTGAAGGCTAAAGACTCAATATTAAATTATTTTCTTTAGCCGACTTGTCTTCTAGGGTCATATCCAATGCTTTAGGATTTCTTCTTGCTTCTCGGAATATTCTATTCTTGTTAAGGTTACACGTGGAGGTTAATACCTCCCGCAGCTACCATAATATCAACACATCAGACCAAGATCCTTCGTATTGAACTCAGAGGCCAACTCCCTCTATCACTGAAAACCCTACTTGTCTAGTCTACCTCACTGACTGCTCCCTCTGTAACTCTGTGACAATATTTCCATTTTCCAAAGCACACAACATCATGGTAACCACCACATCAACACATTGACACAAGCTTCATGTGATCTCAGCTACAAAGGGTTTGTCATTGTTTCTTATGTCCATCTCGATCACTCCTCACCAAATACTCATGTCGATCTTGATCTTCTTCTCTGTCAGGTTCTCTACCTGAGCCCTGAACTCTTAGAATCTGATGAAGACCTCATCCTTGGTCTTCATGAAGGAGATCCATGAGTGTCACATAGTATAAGAATCTCGGTAAACTGTCATATGCCTAAAAGCACCACAATCTACTAACCAAGTATCCATGGTAACTTGCCTAGAACAAGAACAAGAACATCTCCATGGAACAAGCATTTCCATGGTAACTTGCCCAAAACAAAATAAGAGAAAAACAAGAACATTTCCCATTCTAAAGTTTGTTGCAGTGATCCTTGCAAACACATTTCCTATTCATGATACGGATAATGCTCAAGGTGGCGACCTTGTGATAGTATTTCTCAATAGCCTTGTAGATGATGAAGCCTCCATTGACACAGGGTCGGGTCCACATTCATAATTCTTTATCACTGTCCAAGGTTATGACAACCAAAGTCTAAATGAGGTTGTTGTTCTATAAGAAATTCTCTATCCCAGAACTCATACAAGTGTTTGTGCTCTTCATTTCCTCTTCCAAAGAATTTTGGGAGCACCCAAGTGAGGAACAGAAGAAGAATTCCTTCATCCCTCCTTAACTCACCACTCTCATATACAATCAATGTTGCGTAGTAGTGTGGTTAATGTTCGCCATAGCTATCACCTCGGTCAACCCACATGCCCTCGGGGGTCGGGACATCTTTAATTTTCAAGATGTTTCTGTGGGATGGCCATGAAGTCCTCCACTTCTTCACCACAGGTCCTTCTTTTATGAAGTCATCGATTTATTGACCACATCTCCTTGCCTTCCCACGTCTCATTGCCTTCCTTCCCGATATAAACAACCACCTATTCTCCATCCTACCAACTAGTGCCACTATATCCACCATCTCATCATCCATCTGCAAATCGCGGTGTTGAATCCAGATCATGCAAAAATGCCCACCGACCCCGCGGGACTGAGCAAGGGATGGTATTTCACCAGATCCCAAATCGACGAGTCCAACCCTTCCAGAATCGACGCAGCCAAAGAGGATCGCCTCAGGAAATCGTATTGTCGTTTTATAAAACATGTAGCCATGGAATTAGGGCTACCCCAGGTGACCATCGCAACAACAATCATACTCTGGCACTGACTATCTCCACCAATCTCACAGCAAAAACGACAGATATACAATCACAACCAGTTGCCAGCTCCTCGCCAACAAAGTCACGAGGGTGCGGCGGAGATTACTCGAATATCTGACTCGGCTTTCCTACGAAGCCCTCCATGAAAACGACAACCCAGCCTCTGCAGTATTCATAAAAGACCCCCAATTGTTCCAGCAGAAGCAACAATTGTTGATTTTCACTGCAGCTACACAGACTGTAACAAGGAAACCTTGCAAGTGTTGTCAAACGAACACTACCAACAACAATAAAGAGAAAGACGGAATCTGCTCAATCTATCTCCGTCGTAGGTGGCTTGCCTGGGATCTCCATAGAGGAGTATAGCTTCTTTCAAATCACTGTCCAGTGACTCCAACAGGCCTTCTCAATTATCGCTACCCTTAATGGCTCTCACTCACGATCATCATGTCAATGTGATGTACAGACACACTACTGCAAACACAGTAGTAATTCACTCACTCATACTATCTACTCTCTTACTCTCATAGGTCCCATTTCTTTTCCATTTCCTTGGGCCCTCCTGTGAGGGAGTCAGGCCCAGTCCTGCTCTGATACCATGTTGATTTTTCATATATGAGATGATATTCATTCAATACATTGTTACAATGACAAGTGTTCCATATATATAGAACATATGGTGACCATCCATGAAAGGATGCATCCCTTGGATAATAAATATATATATGGAACACTCATCATAAATAACTACTTATTTGTGATATATATTTATACCTTATATAAATATATTATTACATTAATAATATTGTTTAATAATTAATAATCATATTATTAATTACTAATCTAGTAGAATGTCTTTCCGATGCTGCCCAAACATGAACACATTTTACTTTCGGCAATATCTCATAGTACTTGCTTTTCTTGTAGTGTTGAAGATTCACTTTTCAACAATTTTTGTAGCGTACAATGGTTGTTATTTTCAGTGACTTTTAGCATCAGATTTATCGTTTACCAATACATGTATTTCAATTTATCTTAGTGGCATATCCTATAATGAGTTCCATTGTTTGGCATGTTTATTGTATAAAAAAATTTAAACAAAATATAGAATTGTTGGTCACTTGGATCACAGCTGGGAGTGCAAAAAAATTAAAATGAAAAACTATAAAACTGGCCCAACTATCCTTTTTAATAGATTTTATTGTAGCTGAGATTTGCCCCAGCTACCCTTGGCATTGGAAAAATATCTATATCACATGGGTTACCACGTTTAGGTATGGATACAGGAACAAATGAGTTAATGCCTTAAGTAGCGTCAGTTAGGGGTTTTCCTCTTGGGCCAGTCTTTTTAATTTCAATGCCTCCCATGTTAATTGTAGCCTTTGTAGGGAAAGGGAGAATTTAAAAAGCTCCTTCTGTCTTCATTTTCAATTTTTTTTCCAAGAAAAAAATCTGTATATTTGCTATTCTATATAGAAATCAAAATACATATAGATAGTCCAGCTCACAGAGAGAGCTGATTTTCTCAGAGAGACCTTTTAGTCAAATTTGTATAAAAAAAAAAAAAAAACTTCAGCCGATACGAGTACTTTCTACCAAGAGCACACATCAATATGTTCAAAAACATAACTGGAAAGACCCGGCCTTGTCCTTCATGCGAGGTCATTTTCAATTTATTTATGTATTCATGGATAAATAAAAATAATTACAATATACTTCAAATAAAATAGAATAATTTTTTAGATCAATGATAACTGAACTGTTACCTTCAATCTGGTCAATGAAGGAAAATTTCCCATAATTATCTTATATTATAGGCATGATACCCTACCCTGCTTCCTTTGCACCCGGATTGAGGCTGGCTTCTGCCATGTTGTCCGATGCTTTTCCCACTGTGCTACACTATTACTGTTATATAAGGTTATACTTGTAACTCAGGGAAGGTTGTCACTCACCTATGAAAGCAGTGAAAATAGATACTTGTGCATAGTAAAAGTAAGGTCCTGAAAGGTCTCACTGGGTTGGTTATTTGAACCAGGTAAGATGTTTTACGGCCTTACTGGCTACCTGAAAGGACCAACCCTTCTAACTGAGAGGTAAGACCAGGACCTTGCCTGAGTTCCGAAAAGACCTTTTTCTTCGAAAAGAGGAATACTCTCGATAAATACCAAGATCCTTCTCTACTTCCCTATAAAGTAGAAATTACAGGATAAAGGAAAAACCTGATCCAGTTTTAGTATTTTAGACCTGCGATCTGTGATCTCAAATTTCAGTTAAGAAACACTTCCTAGCTCATTGGAATACTATATCAGTTCAATTTCACGGGAAATGAAATAACAGAAAAAGAGAATAGTTCACTCACGTTTATTCAAGGCACAGAATCCAGTCTGGGATCAAATGGGAACGTTTTGCGAATAACATTCCTCTGTTCAGGAGGATTATCAACCCAACTCCAACACCCCTTTCCAGCATCGGAAAAATCCCAAAACACCAATCTTCTTACCTTTCTGCTTGAGAAATAAACCCCTTCGATCCCACCAAATATATTGACCCCACCTCCAGCATCAAAGTGATGGAAGAACTCCATGGGCATCCTCCCAGCCTCATCCCATTCAAGACTGTTGAGATCAAGCTCCAGAATCACAAATGTAGAACAAGCCGAATTCAGTGAGAGCGATGACTTCAGACCCCCTGCCATTAACAAGCAGTCCCCTCTGCCCTTGATGAGCCGAGGCTCTTTAACAATATCAAAGATATCATCCCAGATATCATTTCTAACAGGGCTCCAGAATCCCCCGAACACATCGTCTATTTTTAGGCTAGCAAGCCTCCACCTGGGATGCCAAGCAGAACCCACATCTTCAAGCCCATAGATTACGCCATTGAAAGCCATCACAGGGCTTCTAGGTCTGAAGGATTCGCAGCCAAATCTAATCCAGCGGTTATTGTGTGGAGAGTAATAAGCTCGAAGGCCATCAGCCATGATTAGTATCTTGTGGGACTCAGACTCTGGATCTTCGATCATCAACGTAACGGGGAAGGCTATGAGGTCATAGAGGGGAGGGAGCATCCTGTACTTCTTAGTTAAGGGATTGCAGAGGCAAAGTGAATGGGTGGCGTTGGACTCTGCGACGCATATCAGTCCCCGTGAGGCTGCCACTGGGAGGATGAATCGGGGAGGGAGGAATGAGAGATCCAATTCATAGAATCTGTGCAAAGATGGATCGTAGAAATTGAGAAGTCTGCGGTTGTTGGCCATTCCGTCGTCTCCTTGGTCGTGTATGAGGGTGAGCCAGGAGTTGTTATGGGTAAGTTTGGAGTAATGGCGTAAGAACTGGATGGATGCTAATATTTGATTCCAGTGCTTGCAGACAGAGATAGAGCGAACTACATCAACGAGAGGAAGATAGGAGAAGACTCGCTCTAACACGTCCTTCGGCAGCTCATCCATGGTGCAGGGAGCCAGTCTCCTAGAAAAAACCCTCGATCCAATTCAATGTTTGAGATACTGTTATGTTTGCCATAGGTCCTTTAGGGCGGTACAAGTTCGCTAGCAACATTGACCAAGCTATGTAATGTAATATCTTTGTCCTAAATGTTGCATCAGATATTTCTCGCCATACCCGTTGTTTATGTTTGACGAGGTGGGAAGATTTTTAAATCTTTGAAAAAAATCCAAACCCTAAACACACCGCTATTTAAGAAGAAGAAGAAGAAATGATATTAACGTCAACGAGGCTAACAATACCTTATGGGACAGATTGCCTCACATTGATTTCCGCAGTTCAGCCTTTTTCCTGTTCAACTTGATGATGAGCTCCCCCAATTTCTCCATTGTCCCCTCGCTGAATAAGTTATTCCAAGAGCTCGTTGTCAAGATACTTATATAGTTGTCCCTGCTATCTTTGAAGGCTTCACACTCTAAAATGAAATTTTTTTTTGTTTCCACTTTTGCGGAGGTGCAGAACACACACACCCTTTCTTCCCAAGCTTCTTTTGGTCTTTTCCAACGCCCAGTTTCACAACAGAGTTGATGGGAATTGGTTCTTAATTGGGCAATAAGCATTTTGGCTCTCCAAGATATATTGGCCCCTATGTACGTTTTTTTATGATGATTGTATGTGGGGTTAAACTCTTCAATATAATACTCTTTCTTTCTCTCGAGCCCTTTATCCCAACTTCGCTTGTGGAACCTATCAATAACAAAAGCCTTTATCTCTTTAATGTTTGTAGGGCACATGTTCAAGTGGATATCTCATTTATTAAGCCATTTAATATTTTGTCGCATCCACGTCTTCTTTCTTTTGCACAATATGTCATTGAAGACGACCTTAGGCCACCGATTGTTTTCCATTTGCTCAATTTTTTTTAGATATCTTATGAGATGCACCATAGCAATTGCTTCAATAGGAGCAGCCCTCATTTCACTCAGCATGATATCATAAGGGACTGAACTTTTAATTTTAAACTTGTTTGTGATCAAGCATTTTTTAATCTTCTCAATTTGCTTCCACTGTAAGTCAAATGTGTTGTCGGCCCGTACTTCACAACCATATAGAACTACCGGGATCACTAAAAGCCCAAAGAGAGTTTGCATGGTCTTCCAATCTCATATCTTTGCTTCCCTGCACTTATTTTGAAAAGCATAGAACGTTTTCCAACCTCCTAAAGTTCTTTTCTTTATGCAACCTTCCCAACTTAGATTTTTGTTGAAGTCAATTCTGAGGTATTTGTAATCTGCCACTTCTTAAAGAGTGTTGCCTTCAAAGTAGAACTTATGTTGCTTATGTTTTCCTTTGCTAGAAAAAATCACCACTTTCGTCTTGCTAGTATTGACTTGCATCCCCACTGTACTACAAAAGTGCTCAAGGGAAGCTAAGTGTTCTTGCAACCCAATAGCAGATTTAGCAATCACAATAAGGTCATCTACATACAAAAGAAGCCTTATCACAAAATCACCCAAAAGAGCACCATCACCCTTGTGAGTTTAACCACTCTTCAAGTTTGTCTATATATAAACCAAAAAGGGTAGGAGACAATGGGCACCCTTGCTTGACCCCTATATCGCTCCTGAAACTTTCGAAGATGCCAGCCGACATTTTGATTTTGACTTTAACCTCCTCATATGGCCTATGGACGGCTACTCTAAGATGTATAGGAACCCCAAGTTCCTCCATTCTATGCCAAAGCTTATCTCTAGGGACTGTGTCAAAAGCTTTTTTGAAATCGACAAAGCAACAAAAGGCTTCCTCTTTTTTATCCCACACGTTTTCAATGATATGCCTTAGAGTTATACAGTGACCAATCGTTGAGTGTTTAGGTTTGAAACCTGCTTGCCCTTTAGCACGCTTATCCCCTTCTTCAGCCCACTTGCCGATTCTGTTTTCTAGCATACTTCCAAATAACTTTGCAAACAGGGTGTTTATCATTATGGTCCTATAGTTGGAGGGATTGTTGACATCCCCACTCTTGAAAAGCGATATTGCTAGGCTTGTTGTCCAATCTATAGGGAATCCCTGCTGAATGATGTTGTTGAAAATTTTCATAATGTGAGGTGCAAGAGTTTTTGAGCCCCACTTTAGATATTCTGCTTGGAGTTCAACTAGATCTTTTGCTTTTCCAACACCCAACTTTTTGATACCCACTTCAATTTCTTACATGGTGAAGAGCTTAGTATTAGTGTTGACCAAGGGGGGTGGGGGGGTGCTCCACCTTAAAATATTGCTCATACAGCTGCTTTGCATACTCAAACCATTGATAGGCTATGATATTATTTTCAATTTGTTTCTTTTTCGTTTGGAGTTCCTTCCAAAATAACTTGGGGTTATTTCTCCTCAAGAAGATTAGCTCCTCCCTCCTTGAGATCATGAAAACGACTTTTTTCTTTCTTACAATTTGCTTGTAAGATTTTATGTTTATTTATTTCTGGCTTGACTCTCTCAAAGTTTTCCTTGTTGTTTTGCATTCCTCGTCAAACCAAACATTAACCGGAAAGCAGATTGTTTCAGACTTCTTATTTTTTGCTCTTTTGCATTCTGTAAGTGCGCTTTGAATTAAATTTGTTAGCACATGGCTATGAATGCCCTGGGACGAGATTTTCTCCTTGTTAAACAACCTCTTTAGCGCTATCTTGAAGGTGTTACAGTTTTTTTGAGTCAACAGAATTTTGCCCTTTGAAGGAGGTTGTTCAATGTGCTGATTTTTATTCCCATGTTGTTGTTGTTCAACCCAAGTTAGACTTAAATAGATTGGTTTATGATCAGATTTCAACTCCCACAGTTGTTCACCAATCAAAACTTCTTCCATTTTCTCACACAAGCCATGTGAACAAATTGCATAGTCTACTACACTTGCTCCATTGTAGGTATTGCAAGTGAAATTGCCAGAATTCGCCCATCTAGTCAACCCATTACAAATGATTAAGTCAAATGCCCCACATAAAGTAAGCAGTTGTTCCCCAAAAAAGTTGTAGCTTTTGTTGTCCTCTGAGACTCTTGTCCACTAATGATTTCTTTCTTCTGTGAGCCAAATGGGGTTGCAGTCTTCCTTACAACGAAGAATACTAGCTTGTTCACATGTTGTCCTAGCATTGAAATCACCCACTATAAGGACTTCACTTAGTCGAGAGTACGCAGCAATATCATTTTTTAAGGCTGCAAAGGGGTCTTTGTGGTCAAGCCCCCTATTTTTGTAAGTTTTTGAAACTTGTGGGGCAAAATAACATGTTGCAATCCTGATGATCTTACCATTTTCTGATATCTTAAACCAAATGAATTGTTTATTTGAGTCTTCTCTTTCTAACTGAATGAGAYGACCTTTTTTTCTCTTCACTAGGACCATGATACCCCCGTGTCCTTTGTTGATATTTGGGTACCTTGGAAAGTGGTCTTCATGTGCTTATGAGTCTCTAAGCACAAAGGGGGAAGACTATTATCCTCATACTTTACTTTATGATTCTAATTTCACTTTGACTTAGGAGTTTTAAGTCAAAAGTGAAATATGTCACTTAAGTCATAAAGTGACAATTAATTCACAATGTGGGTGAATTAATAGACATAAAGCAACTAAGGAAAGTGGGTTTCCTTAGTGAGATTTTTGGAGTTGATCTCACCCATTGATTAGACTTTGCTAGATCTAATCTAGACCATTGATCTTTTAGGGTTGGCATGAGGAGGCTAAAGAGAGGGTAAAGGCATTTTGGAGACTCATTCTTCACTTGTGATTTTTGGAGAAGAGAAGGAGGGCGCATATATTGGGGAGGAGAGGGGCGCACTTCATGAGGGTTTGAGCAAAACCCTTGAGAGCTTGAGGAGGAGCTTGTGTTAGCTTTGAGCTTGAATGGAGAGGTTATCCATGGAGGTTTAGCCTTCATTCTTCAGAGGGAGCACTTTGTATGGATGAGGGGCGCATCTTGAGGAGGAGGGGCACATTTATCATCCTTCATTTACTCATGAGGAGAGGAGGACTTGTCAGATCAGGTTGAGGTCTGATGCATTGGGAGAGGAGAGCTTGGGCGCTAGTTTCTGTGGAGAGAAACTTTCAGTTTCAAGTTCAGTTTATTTATTGTGATCATTTCTGCTTGGAGGAGGGCTCATGAGTTGAGAGGACTGGCAGCTACCTGGTAGCAGATCTGCTTGGAGGATTCGAGCTCTGACAGTTTCTATGGAGAGGCAGCACAAGAGAGGGCATTCCTATGGAGGGATTTCTTCATTGGGTTACTGATGAGCTAGGGCGCTTCAGTTCAGTACAGAGGGCAACAAAGGGAGAGGGCGCACCACAGTTTGGGCACTTCTTTCTCTGGATCTTGTGGCAAGGCTCATGAGGAGCTTGCTATGTATACAGGTTTCATTGTATTTCATTACTTGTTGTATCTCTTGCTTTAATCATAATTATATAGACATATATCCCAAATTGGTTTTCCTCGGGGGGGTTTTATCCAGGGTCATGTTGACCAAAAATACCTGTGTCAAATTTATGCATGTTTAGAAGTGTATATCAACATTTTAAAGTTCAAGATCTAGAGGTAGTGTTATGTGTTTTGAGTTATATTGCATGTGCTAACATTGAGATAAGAAAACACTTGCAAGGGCACCTTAAAAGAGCACTTAACCTATAAAACATTGAGCA
>JASDQU010104666.1:78892-98385 GCA_032191745.1 Picea mariana | reverse complement strand
TTTATTCCATATTTCTTTTATCTTTTGTCATGACTAACATGAGTTTTGTGCAGGTGTAACATGTAATAGATCATGGGGCCAATAACATTGTAATAATAGTTCACATAAACCATAATGACATAGAATTGAGAATTTAGAGTAACGAAACCCACACATAGCATGCATTATCCATCTGACATTTGTTGCAAATAGAACCAATATTTCATCATCAATCATGTAGAGCCTTGTAAGCATCATCGAACAATAGCAAATGTATAAAAATATTATCTCTAATCTTCCAATCTACAAGGGGGTCCCACCTAGTAGTATTATATATAGCATTAGCTTATAAATAATAGGCTTTAGCAATACTTTGCAGGCGAATTCCTCATTGCATTTTTATCGTCAACAAAGACTTTACAGGGACAATATGTCGTAGAGGGTTTTGTCGAGTTTGTTGTACTTGTATTTTTCCTCATTGGGTCATTTTCCCATTTTGGGAGCCCCTTGTTGTTATGAGTAAAATATCTCTATGGCTTGGGGTAAGCCATGACAAACGAAATGAATGCATAAATCAACTTTAATCCCAAGTATGCTATATAAATGAAATGCTAACAAGACAAGGTCAAGAGCCTCCCTCGTCTGGATGTTCGATGAAGACCATCGTTGAGAACGCAACTTAAATATTTATACCTACAACTTGTCCTCAAAAACCAAGATATGCAAGCATATGATGATAATATATAATGTTAGCATATAAAATAACATAATCCACCAACATTCATGCAAATACTCCCATGGATTAATAATTCAAATATTTGCAAGATATCAATTGGACTAGAAAAGAGTATATCTATTAAAATAATCTACAGAAGTAGATAGGTGAAAAAATTCTATGACGACACATCTCAGAACCGAGAAACTAAGTCCCTCCAACTAGGCCTCCACCACTTCTATCCTCCGCCAAAGGCAAGCTCATATAAAGGAGACAATGAGGTTCTCCATCAAAGAAGGAAGATCTTGGGGGATGGACAATGAGTTCATACTTTTGAGGATAAAGGGATGCAGACACAATGTGAAGTGAAATTTTTCCATAGTATCTTTGCTCTCAAAAGTTGAATTCTCCTCCTCTTCATGGCTTTGATATGAATCAATTTATAGCCTTCAAATGGAACTGAAGGCCTGAGTCGAAGCGTTTCCAGTATATGGAAGGTCAAGGATCATGGATCTCGTGATGTGACATGGAAACCCTACATAATTTTTAATTTTGAGCACTGAACCCGATGTACGCGGGTTGTAATGGATAAATTTACATATACGCATGATGTCTAACTAGTAGGGCATGTATATGTGGAAAAGTGTGTTTTTTTGGATTAGGAAGGTACAAAAGGGGACTTGAAGTCTACATAAGGAAATGGAAAGGCCAGTCAAGCAATTTGCATGGGATGAGGAAAATTTTTCTATAACAGATGCCCCCTAATGTGTGAGGCTGGTCAGAGGAGTATCTATGATGGCTGAAATACATTATAATTCCCAGAAGTGGAGTAATGGAGACTCAACTGGAAGTGCTAGTTGCTCATGAGAATATTACAATCCATAATGACTTTGTACACATGGATGCCAATTTGAATTACATTGTAGATCCATGTGGAAATATGCCAAATAGTTGTTCACGACCATGAATAGGCAGTACAAGGTAGACACATGCCATAGGCTGTCATAGTCATTAACAAAGGGCCAGTGGAAACCAGTCTCAAAATCAATCTGAAGATATTTGTATACAATAGAGTACAATCTGATCTCCCATGATCACTGAAGTCATATAAGTATTGGCTCAATGAAAGACAACAACATAATAGGAATGTCACTACTGTAAGCTGGAGGTCTTCTACACTATCTGTCGAAGGTGAAAGTCTACATCATGTGAATAGAGGAGTTGATGTCAAACACAATGAGACTTCATTTAATTACCTGCCATTAAGGTATAATGTTGAAAAACCTGAGACAACCTACCGATAATGAAAGTAGGTATCAAGGCATCGAGTACATTCTTACAAGTGTGAATAAGGGTGTTGAGTTCGAACACTTGAAGAATCCATCGATCATGCAACATTAATGTATTCCCAATTTTCGATGGTGAGAGAACCTAACACTGATGACTACAATCCTCTAGGTACTCATAGGACTCTAGGTCTCATTTCCAGAATAGATGAGTTGAAGTCGATGGAAGGAGACCCACTGAAAGGAGAGCATTAGGGCATCTATCATCAGTTAGCATGAGGTACAAAGAAATACATAGATGATTAGGAGGAGCTCGAACGAATAGGATGTTTCACAAACCAACGAACCTATGTGTCTTTCGCATGCACCAGATGCAAGTAGTGTACAAAAAATACCCTCTAAATATTAGCGAATAAGGAAGACTGCAAACAAAGGTGAGGTGATCCAAAATGGATCGAGGAAGGCCTAAAAATAAAATTTCTTGTAATTGCATGAAACCATCTCCATCGCATTGGGCTCGTCGAGTCGATTCCTTCCATATTTTGTTTTTCAGAAAATGGACACAGTATGCAAAAGATATCACGATCTGAATATCAGGTCAAACATGCAAAAAAAGTCAAAGTCAAAATCAAATTCAATGCTAACGTCAGCAGTATGTCATGCTGACATCATCATGAGACATGGAAACACAAAGAGTTGACACGTGTCACTCATTTTTGGCTTTTTTAGGGGTGATTTGGCCCAATAAAAAGTGACACGTTGCACCGTATGGAGGTGACATGTGGCACTATATGGACGTGGCACGTGGCAATATGGAAGGATGAAGTGGCAACTGTATGGATGACATGTGGTAGGTGATTGGGAAGTGACATGGAAATACGGATGTTGACTTGGTAGGGTGATGTGGCAGTATGGATGCTGACGTGGAAGTACAGATGTTGATGTGGCAGGGTCGTACGATGACATGGTAGCCATACAAATGACACGTGGTGACTGATGTGGCGATTACATGGATTGTACAGATTGACATGTGGCAGTCGTACATATGACATGTGGCAACTATAGAATGACACGTGGCAGGCTGACATGGCTCGGGCCAATGATGAGGTGATAGGTGGCCTAATGAGGAGGTGCCACATGGCACTTTCTAGAAGGTCAACTAAATTTGGTGATTCCTCCAAATCTGGTGGAATCTCGCTAAATTTTTCTAACTAGCGCTAAATTTGGTGGAGTTTGGATTATTTAGTTGGGCATGAAAATAAGCCGAGGGGAGGCCCCGAGGGACTGTTCAGAAGTAGGTCGAATTTACACTCAAAAGTTGCATAGTTTTGAGGGGAGTCCGAATATGGATTATGTTTCTGCATCTAAGTAGCCAAACAGAAAAGTGCCTCCAAAGCCCGAACTGTCAATCCAAGCATAGTCGACTTTATACTCAAAATTATCAGAATTTCCTATTGAAGCCAATGGTGATTTATGTTTCTGTCCATAATTTGCAAATTTGAAAGGTGGTTTCACGAGCTATTATATAATCCTTTCTTTTTTATTCTTAAATAATTGAATATTAATAAGAAGCCTTCCCCACCGAGACAAAGGCCTGGAGATGTAGGCAAACTTGTGTCGAACTCCATTAACAATCTTGGTGTTATGGTTTGTTGTTTTTACATCTTATATGGCTACAACATTATTTCATTAAGATTCTTCTCTTAATTCCTAAATGGTAAATCAACTCATGCATAACTTAACCATAGTCTTTTAAAAGATCAATTCTAGATCACGAGAAAACCACCAACAAGGTTAATGGCATCCAAGACACGGAATGAGTCCCAATGTGTGAATATATTTATTGGCGTCGAACACAAGGGAAACCCCCCATTCAACGACCAATGAGGAGATGTCGACTATTGGGTTCAAGGCTACCTACCCATAATGAAAGTAGGACCATGGTGCATGATAGGACTATAAATTCATGTGACTCTAAGACACACCGAGGGTATGGTCGACATGCAAAGTCAAGAGTTCTAAGAAATGACCAACACATGCTTATAAACTTCCTTTGAACAAGAGAATGAGACATATGGAGGACTCTGGCATCATAGACTTGATGATGAAACTTTGTGATGCAGGAGGTATCATCAAACTCTTCATAGGGACTAGAAGAATAACCAGTCAGAGGAGTAAACTCTAAATAACAAGCTCAACTTTCTAAGGTCATGCTAAACCCAAAATTTGGATAACAAGTGGACTCAAAATTTTGTGCTTTGTTCAAAGGCGACACGACTACTGTCAATATGAGATAATATTCTTTTCCCGCCCATCTTTTTTTATTTTTCATAGGAAAATGAATGTTATGATACAAGAGAGGAAACAAGTGTCGCGAGTAAGCAACTAGTTCCAAATAGTGGAACATACCTATGCTCAATGAAAGGAAATGCATGCAGGGTATTAACACTCGAGGGAATGTTTCCTCTTAGGGTATAGGGTGTCAAGATGCAAAGGATATAAACAAGTATCTACTTGGCTGGTGGTGAAAATTGTTGAGGTAAAAGGATTATAATGAGAAAGTGGAAATCAAAAATAGGCTCAATACTACAAGCGAGATAATGGAATGCAATTACAACTTAACTCCAAAGAATGTCCTTTTTCATAGATTTAGTCCCCTGGGCCCGAAAAAGTATAAAATAATACCCAGGAGAACTCTTCTAGCCAATTTTGACTAGAGTGTTCCTTTTTCGTAATTAGTCTACTTGGTTAAAAAAAGGGTTAAACTTACACCAAATAGACGTCCTTTCAAATCCATTTAACGAGTGTGAAAGAGACAAGTTCACTCGACAATCTTTTTGCTTTTGAGAGAGTAGGAAAAGAGCTTAAACACGACTCAGTGCGAGTCCCATGGGTGAAGGTTAGGATGCTTGTGAGTAAGAATATGGGGTTCAAATACAAATTCATATCATAACTATAGGGGACTCTTGGTCCTATGGAATAAATTATACATGGGCACCAAATGGAACAAAGGTTCTAACTAGGGCACCCATGTTTGGTAAACCTCTACCACTTAATAATGATTCTTCTAGTAGTAGTAAGAAGGTTCTATGTCACTAGTAAATGGGTTCATACCTAAGGCATATGGGTCACATTCATAGGAAAATGAAAAATGAAAAATGGAGTGACAACCTATCCTATATGTTGGTAAAAGGAAATACTTTCTGAAGTCACGAACGAACAATATGACTCTAGAAACCGCAAAAATTCCTGGACAAGACAACCAAAAACAACTCCTTTCATTGTACTATTAGTCCATAAGGTCAAAATATCAGCCCAAACTATATGAAATGGGTAAAAAAATTCTACTAATAGTAAAAAATAGACTTTTTACCATACCATTGGAGTTTTTCACCCACATAGTGCATTTCAGGCCATTTTCCCCTCAATCTTCAAGTGTCGATTACGAGAGATACGATCAACTAAATTAGCAACTGTCTGGACCAAGTAAGTGCCCTTCCCCTTATTGTAGGAAAATCTCCCTGCGGATAGGTAGATCTCCTCTTGAGAGCTAGACCCTTAACTCTAAGACAGAAGGTGCTTAACATGGACACTGACTTCCTTTTAGATCTAATCAAGTTGATGAACAAAAGAGGAGGAGGAAGGTGTGTACCTTATGAACGTCATTTGTCCCTGCAAGTTCCAATATGAGCTTCGATCTTGAGCTCCTTGGCAGGTCCTGCAAGAAAAAAAAAAGTACAAAAGACTTCCTACTCTACTGAGATTAGCTAAAACATAGATCCATCTACTGCAGACAAACTTATATGGAACAAGTACAACTTTGAAATAAATAGGCCAAGCATTGATTGTATTAATAAGAACAACAATGAAGAATACTTACAACCATAGATGTCAGTGCAACAACTTCATCAAGCTCTCCTTGTCCAAACCCTTGCTTAAACAGTCCACACACGAAATGCTAATGTTCCAAATGACATCTTCCTCATGAGATCATAAGTTGGATGCTTTGCAATGTTTTCCATCCACTTCTCATGAGATCATAATTTTGGTATCTCTAAACTCCTCTATCTCCTCTCCTCCATGTAAATCCCTCATTATATAGGATTTGGAGGTTTAACCATGATGGAGAGGATCTCTCATCAGATCCACTAAGAAAGGGATCTCTAAGATATTTAGGGAGAAAATATATCTTAAGGATTTTGGGGAGGAAATATCTCTCAAGGATTTTAAGGAGGAAATATTTCAACCATCCATGAGATCCTCCACCTTCCCTAAAAAATAGGAAACCAAATGTGAGGTGGATTCTCACACTTAATTACTTTCTTTTTCATGAATATTAATAATAATTCATGTGCACTTGATTCTCACACTTAATCCATTTCTTTTCCATGAATATTAATAATATTCATGTGTACTTGGTATTTTTGTCTTCGTGTAATATATCCCTCCTCCACATTGACTAGGGATTGTGACATAGGTTATTCCATGGTTTCAAGGTGTATGAGACACTTATATGACACTTTATGACACTAAGGGTGAGGTACCTAGGTGTGCAAATTTCATGTGTAACACCCCTCCTCTTCATTTTCAGTGGATTAAAATTCAATTTTAGGTCAATTTTTTTTAGTATTAGAGGGCATTCGATGTGAACTAGGGTGTACGCGGGTGGTATTTTATTGGGGCACATACATGGAGGCATGTATGCAGACAAAGCAAAGCCTAACCATGTATATAAGGCATTATACACAACTGTTAACACTATAGCCCACGTAAAAGTCCGCAAACAATATTTTTTATAAAATTTAACTCAAAAAATGACTTTCCTTTGGTGGGACGGTGCTTGAATGGAGAGAGAGGGATCATGAAGAGATAGATGCATGAGTGGAAAGTAATGCAGGGGCACAACTAGATCTAAAAATATGCGTCCTTTACAAATTTTGGGCTCTTAAAGGAATGAGGGCTCAAGTGAGGTTACTCCAGATGCTCGTAAACTATTGGGATCTGGAGACAAAGGCCTTCAATCTCGATGGGCAACCATTGAGGATTGAAGTGGATGACATATATTTCATTACAATATTGTCTCGTCAGGGCAAGGTAGTGAATCTCAAGACTCGGGGGATAAGGGTGGTATGACCATGGAGGACTACATTTCCACCCATTGTGTTGCAGGCATAGATAAAGTAGGGAGCCAAGTCGCAATCAGGGCGATCGAGAAACTAAGTTTAAAGATCATTGTACTTGTTCTTACACGGATATCGGGGTCAACCTCATTGCACCAGGCTTCAAGGCCACTCACGTTCTATGCAGTGGAGTGTTTATGACCCACTATTTATGACTTGTGTACCTCACTATTGACTAACATGAAGAGTTAACTGATGGATTGCAAACAAGGGAGGAAGAGAAACTTCGGGTTTGCATCTATCTTATGTATTTTTTTCTTTGAGCGGGTTCCAGGTTTGAGCCCTATAGTAGAGATCATTTCACATGGACTGTGCGATCTAGCCATGTCACGGTGGACTGATGTTATGAGTCAGTAAGGAGGTGGTAGGGCGCCAACCCCTTACAACGAGGAGTTATTTTTCTGGTGGCACCGACAGGTGATAGCCATTGAAGATAACCTCTATGTTGGAATCGACTATAGAGGGGATCCAAATATTCCCTTACCACCAGCCTCCGCCTACGGTGATATTGGTAAGAAATGTTTTTATATATTTAATTTTTTTGTATTTTTTTAAAGAGAGTAAAAAGAACAAAAAAAATTGTATAGTATGAAGTGTTAGCAATAGTTTTGTCATGCAAATGTAGGTCCACGAATACTAGATGGATTCCCATGACATCGGCGGAGGAGCTAGGGAGATGAGAATACAAGAGGAGATGCAGATAGAGTGTTATAAAATGTGTAGGGGAACCTGTCTCGATTGATGCATAGGATTCCTATGGCTCAGGTGGAGAATCTGCCAGAGGCTATGCAGTGGAAGGTGGTGGGTGTGCCCCGTGTGTGGGTGTGACTCTTCTGACGTCTCGCAAACACTGTATTGTTCTATCATGATACGCATCTGACACCACAGGCATAGATTCCATGGTGATATATATATATATATATATATATATATATATATATACTGGCCATATATGTATTTTGAGGCTGTGAGCCCCATTTTGTACTATGACACCATATTTTTTGAAAAGATGAAATATAAAAAATTTGGTCTTAGTTTTTACTTATATATGTTACAATGTGTACGTACATGAATGTTTTTTCTTTACTTCAATTATGTGACAGATTCCAATCTAAAACATAATTATCATATGCATCGAATACATAATTAGAGCTTCTAGGTATATGATTATAAGTAAGAAAATCAAAGTATCGTTCCAAAAGTCGTACCCGTAGGAATCGTCGGAGTAGAGTAGGGTCTCACACATGATAACTGTCATTTAAATGACATACAACTAACTAGGAGTCTAGGTGTTACCCATTATTTTGGTCATCATGATGATGCATTGATGATGGTGTACTCAGGCTCCTCATAAGAACTTTCTCTTGAGAAAAGTTATATTCATCTCTTCCCAGAAAACTCATTTTTGAAGAGAGTTCGTAGGCTGCTAGTATCCCAGGGTGCAAGAATGACACATTCTCGCAGGCTGCCTTAAGCTAGGGTGCGAACTTCTCGCACTGTGTAACATAGCTAGGGTGAAAACCTTCTCTAAAGCATGGAAAAAGATGAATTCTCGATGTTTCTAGAAGGGAATCTTCTAGAAGAATGGGTTGGCATTCGAATGGTTATCTTTATACTAGATTCCCTGATATTGTGGGATCATTCTTATCTAAGTAACCATCTCATTCTCTCCTATATATTGAGGGAATTCTCATGGAAAAGGTTAAGCAAGATTCATTGGAGAATTGGTGAAAGAATTGTGTGAAGGACTTAGCTTGAACAGTAACTTGGAGACTCTAACAAGTCTATCAAGAGGATTTGATCTTCTTCATGCAAGGATTGAGCAAGTGTGTGTGTTGGAGCCAAGAGCCATCGAAAGGAAGCTTACGACATCAAGGCAATCAGGTTGTAATCTTTACTTTCAATCAATATGATACATTGGCATGTCCCTTTCCCATAAAGCTATTCTCACTTTATTGTGTAATTCCTTGATCATACACATAAGTTTATAGTTGAATATATTTTTCTATCTTCACTTTGGTTGGTTTGTGTCATCTTGGTCTTGACCTCACGAGAGCACCGGAGTGAAGTGGGAGAAACAAAGACCTTAGGAAGCGATATAAAGGTATGTTACTTGTTCCTTCCTACTAGCTAATTCAATGGTCAAAACTTAGGGAAAGAGTCATGTCCTGTCCTGTTTTTTTCTAGATCCAGGTGGATCTAGGGAATCTGTTAGTGTCTACACCTATCGATTAGTCCGATAACAAAATTGGTGACTCCACTGGGGAGTATAACCCATTTTCTTATGGTTTTGTGTATTTTTCCTTGGCCATTTGTTCTTGCCTTACCCTTCTCCTTTCACATCAATATCTGAGTCTTCAGGATACCCTGATAGACCCTCTGGGTCTAGAGGCCTCTTCAAATTTTGTTTCATTTTCCAAAAATTTGACTAGTTTCAGACATTCTTGCACTGCACCCCACAGTAGCCTGCGAGAATCTATAGAGTTTGCACCCTATCTTTAGGTTCAATGCGAGGTTCTCGCACTCTGCTCAAGGGCCACCTGCGAGAATCACTAATTCTCGCACTGTGTAATATTGCCAGCCTGCGAACTCATTTTTTCAAACTTTTGGATTTGAGTTTTGGCATATTCAACTGCCCAGATCAGTCTAGGTGCCTCATAAGAGTTTCTTGGACCATTGATTGATGTTCTTCTTGTCTTCGTTTTCGTGCACGAATAGTCTTAGGATTTCAAAGGCTCTTCCTGTCACTTGTTATTGACTTTCATTTCTTGACTTTTCTTGGCAAAGCCATACTCTCTGATTTCAAAATCTGAGTGTGCTTGTTTGGTTAAGGACCAATGATCGGTTGAAAGTTGAGTTTCTTGGTCTTTATCATTTGCTTATTGTTTGAAAGATCACTTTTCTTCTGCGATTGAAGAGACTAGATTGGTTTGCTTCTTATTTTTGTTTTCATTTAAAGAGTGGTTTGGGTTTTTATCATTGCTTGTTCATTGGTTTTTGATTTTCTGCACTCTCACCATCAGGGTGTAGGTCCTTTTTGAAAAGTGAACAAACGTTTTTCTTTCAAAAAATCCTTTTCGTTTTCGAAAACATTGAAAATCAATTGTTGAAATTATTGAAAAGGGAACAATAGAGAATTGTTATTGATGCGTGATTTGCTGCATTTGCATTTTAAAGGAAATTGTGTCTTGTAGTTCACAGTTTGATTCAGAAAACTTCTCTCTCCCTCCAATACATAGGATTCATTGAACGAAGATCGATATATTTTTCATTCTCATCCATGCATCATTGGCTCAGAGTCATACAACATAAGTTTCATTTCCATTTCCTTTGAGTAAACAACAGCTCTTAATAACACTGCGCAATTGTAAAATTTATCTAGTAACTCTTTTCTAGGGCTCTATTACACCAACATTTAGCTAGGCTAGCACTTTGGAATAGGAAGAGAGATACACTCTCCAAAGCACAAAATACACAATAGCATCTTGTGTTAGGGAGTGTTAAATTCCATTTGCAACATCTTGTCCTGGGAAGCCCTTCTCACACAATGGTCAAACACGAGGTCACATTGATATTGGCAGAGTTACTGACCCTGCTTTGTTGATATCAGTGTAGAGATTGCACATATTACGGGGATCACTCGGAGGTATACCCAAAATGGTGAGTGGAAGCCTTTTGAGTTGATTTTGGGCTAGATACCCTACCCTTGCATGTGGATCAGATTGTCGACTATCACCCTAGGCTTTATTTTTGTTGGTGGTAACCTTAGTGGCCTATCTTTCTATGTTCTTACACGAGGTGACTGTGAAGGGGAAAGTCTTCATGGTACCTGGAATTGATGTTGACCAAACTCACTCAGGCTCCTTGGAGGGTATACCCATGATTATGTGTGGGATCTTGCACCAGGGTGTAATTCCGTTAAGCAGGTCGTCAGCGTAACTTTTCCACCCTAGCCCAGCCCCTTCTCGTCTCATTGTTGTGACATTGGATTTCATCACCAACTAGTGACTTTGAAATTAGAAGGTCTTGTTTGCTTGGTGTTTCTCCCTAGATTTTGTTTACTAGCGCGTGTTGTTTGTTTACCAAAGTTGACCATACGATTTTCTTCTTGAAGTTTGTCACTCATTTACAATAGCTCCTCCACGTCCTTCACGTAGAATGCAGGGTTTATCTCCAGAGCATATGGAAGGTTCTCAACCCTTGCCTACAAGTACACCTGAGGGCTCTCCTCGGCAAAGTGAAGTCACAGTCGTCACCACGCCACAAGTGGAACGCACTGACTCTCTAGAACATTTTCGAATTACAAATACTCGAGAGGACTTTCGACTTTACCCTGATTCTGAGCGACCATTTATGCAATTGAATTCTTTCGGAGACTTAGTTGTTACGTCTTCTGGATCACCAGTTGGACCCTTTCTAGGCATAGAAGGACAAGATCTTTTTTGGTCTACAGGTGTTTTCCGAAGGGACCTTTTTGGTCCAGGATCACCTATGATTTCCGAAATCAACCCACCTATGATTTCCAAAATCTCCAGTCCAGAGACAGTATCGTTGACTACCACTTATCACTTTATCGTCCCTGCTGAAATGGTCCATCTCACAGATACTACGAGTGTTCCCACCGGTTTTGCTGCGGTTAGTCTTCCTCCCATCAACACGTCATGGATGCCCAACATCACTCCGACACTACCACCTAGATACCATGCATTGAATGCTTCCATTCACACTCCTATGCAAACCCCATCCAGCTCTCCTGGTGGTCCTTCTTCTTCTGGCACTCTCTTCCCGGTTTTATTCCAACACTCCCTCAATTTCCTTTTGGAGGACTTTCTTCATCTTCCACTGGTAGTCTTAATCCTAGTGGCACTATTCCGTCATTCACTCCAAATTACCAGATTCTAGTTGGTGGACAATTTTACCAAGGTGGTATGACTCAACCCCCTCTCAGCGGGCAAATTCCTCTTGGAACACAACCCTCAATTGGAACATTGCCCCCAATTGGAACACCACCTTCGATGGGAGGACCGACCCCACCTTATGGGAAAAACATACCTCCGTCCTTGGCCCAGTATTGGAATTAGTTGATACAACATCCTCCTCAATCGACTGGGGGGTAGCAGTTTCCAATTGCGTCTGTAATACCCCCTAGTGTGGGCCAACCATATCCAGGTTCGTTCAATCCCATTTGGGGGATGAATGCTCAAACTCAAGTCCTTGTTCCAGGGTACAGTCCTATGAGCTACTATCCTCTTCAACTACCACCGAATCTTCCTGGGTCTTCACATTATATGCAGACTGTTTATGGTCCTACTAGTTTGCCGACAGGGCTTCCTCCCCAAAGCCACCAGTACCCACAGGTGAATCAATAGTTACCCTTCATAGCCACTTTGGATCTTCCAGATTTGTCAAGGATTTTAAATGATCCAATTTGTCACTCTCCCCAATGGCCTACTATCCCAGCCAAGCTACCATCGGACATTCCTAAATTCGATGGCAAAGCGGGAGAGGACCCAAAAAATCATGTTATGACTTTTCACCTATGTTGTTCATCCAACTCGTTGATGAATGACTCTATTCGTTTACGTCTTTTTCAATGAACTCTCACAGGTTCTGCTACGAAGTGGTATATCGAATTGTCGCGAGGTTTCTTCTCTGAATTCAACACCCTAGCTATGGCTTTCCTTACACACTACCAGTTACCAATTCGTTATGACATGGGGACTGAGATTTTGACTTCTTTCAAACAGAACAAGGCCACTCATATATCTGATCACATTCATGAGTGGCGACGGCGATGACGTCTTATTAAAATCAAACTCCCCGATCAGTTGCTGGCAGAATGGTTTACCAAATCATTTGTGAACGACATCGGTTGTGACATTGCCATGGGTGGAGTGGTCACAGAAGAGCAGGCTATAAGTCATTCTCAATATCTTGACCTCGTTTACTCGCAAACGGGGACCCTTTACGATTTACTACCTGACTTACCTCGTCCTTCCACTTCCACCACTTCAACTACTCCAGCTGCTTCGCATGCAGATGATGGTGTGATTGGAACTTTCTAGGCCCAAACACATTATGCCTCAAGCACAAACCCCAAACCTGCTTCTTCTAATGTTCAAAATGCTCTGCCTCCTACCCCTCTCGCCGGCAAGACTTATGAGGTAAATGCAATCCAATCTACCCCAGTCAGTAAAAACAAATCTAAAAAGGGGAGAGGTAAGAATAAGGAGGGAAAAAATACTTCTCAAGCAGAGAAAACCAAAACTACCCCTGTTGATGATTGGGATAAGTGAAAATATTGATACCCTTGTCTTATCTGTGGTGATGATCACTACATGAAGGATTGTCCACGATGCACCGAGGTTACTACGTTCCTTCAAGGAGCTCCAAAACCACCTACTCCAACCATTTTGTCTCAACCCTTCCCGTCTCAACAACAGGCTCAGTTGGTCATTCACGACCAACCCTCATCTTCTACTACATCATATGTTTTGATGTGTACTAGCGATTCAAAACAGAGCGACGTTACACTCACTACTCGAGCCAAATATTATTCTCCCTCTAAAGAGAAGGTTGATGATCTACCGCCTTCCTCGGTACAACCCTCTCCCACGACTCCATCTACCAATGGTCCTCTTCATCTCGAACGACCGAGCCTCGACATAGTTCTACGACCCCCCCCCCAAAGGGTGTCATTCAGAAATCGGCATTCAATCCTCATGCTTGTGTGGCCCAAAACTACAACATTGTTGAAGATCTGGCCCAAGAACCTTCTGCGATTTCAGCCCTCGAAGTCCTTCAAAGTTGTCCTACGCAATGAAAGGCACTGTTGAAAGCTATCGGTGGAATCGATCCGACGGATATGAATTTAATAATCTTTGACTTGGAAGATCACATTCCAAGGTTAACCCCTCAACTTGCATTCCAGATCCAAGTGATTGTCTCTGACAAAAACATTTGTCGAACCATTATCAATGAGGGTGCCTCGACATGTGTTATGTCTCTTGCTTGTTGGAAAGCTATTGGCTCTCCTTCTTTGAATGAATCTCAGAACACTCTTAAAGCCTTCAATGGCTCTGGTTTTAAGCCCTATGGTGTTCTTCCTTC
The DNA here is from genome assembly GCA_032191745.1 of Picea mariana. NCBI lineage: Eukaryota > Viridiplantae > Streptophyta > Pinopsida > Pinales > Pinaceae > Picea > Picea mariana. The sequence continues at coordinate 84,115 of JASDQU010104666.1, read as the reverse complement.
ATTGCCCATCAAATTAGAAGGAAAAACGGTCCAAGTTGAAGTGGAAGTATTTGACGCTCCCTTTGATTATAATCTTCTACTTGGCCGCAGCTGGATCGATTCCATGCACGCAGTTGTGTCGACCCTTTTTCGTGTGGTACGTTTCCCACATCAAGGTAAGGTTGTCACAGTCGACCAACTAGCCTTCTTCAATTTCGATACCTATACTGGCAACGTACCGTTTATCGCTAAAACCCCACCAGGTTATGAGAACGTCGGTGTAGGCCTTCTCAAGGACTCTTCGTTAATGGGTACTTTCCCCATTCCACCGCCCGATGTTCCACGCTCGTCTGTTGCTTCCATCAACATGATCTCCACCTTGCCTCATGAACTTCTTACATATCACAACCCCTGGATAGTACCTGACCCTGGAGATCATCTTCATTATGACGACGCAATACCGTTAAGTCCGCTCAAATCCACCTATCAGGCCATTCAATCGGCAACGCCTTCTACCCCCTCTCTTGATGAGTTGTCTCCCGATCCTTTTCGTATTATTTTTCCCACTGACAAGATGATCATGTCTGTCATGGAGGACACCCCTTGGGATGATGGACATCATCGTTCCATCCTCTTTCTGGAGAAACATACCATTGAGAATTATCAATGGATCTTGACCCCGTCGACCATTGTTGTCATTTCCACCGTTCCCGAGTCTGCACACGATGTGTCTTCTGAAGGGAACTTAAGCAATATCTCGCCCACTATTCCCCTTGACATATCCATCAAACCTGGGATTGTCAAAAATGTCCATATTGGAGCTTCATTTTCTTCTGACGAAATCGTCACCTACACATTCCTATTCAAAGAATTTCATGACATCTTCGCCTGGAGTTACGAAGAAATGTCGGGTATCGACCCTGAGATTGTGATACATGAGATAAAGACATACACCGACGCTAAACCCATCCAGCAATGCCTTCGTCTAGTTCACCCACATAAAGCGGCTGCTATCAAGCTCGAAGTCGAGAAACTTATGAAAGCCGGCTTTATTTATCCAGTGGCTCTCACAGACTGGGTTTCCAATCTTGTCCCGATTGACAAGAAACAAGGCACCATTCCTGTATGCGTTGATTATAGGGATATCAACAAAGCTTGTCCCAAAGACAACTTTCCTACCCCCTTCATCAATCAGATTGTCGATGATTGCGCCGGAAGTGAAATCTTCTCTCTCATGGATGGTTTCTTCGAGTATAATCAAATCAACATTGTTCCCGAGGATCAACATAAGACTACTTTTATTTGTCCTTGGGGTAATTTTGCCTATTAGAAACTTCCTTTTGGTCTCAAGAACGTTGGCGCAACTTTTCAACGCGCTATGTCTTACGCTTTCCATGATATCAAGCACATCGTTCAACCATATTTGGACGATTTACCTGCTCACTCAATGCGCTGAGTCGATCACCCAACCCACCTCCGAGCCATTTTTCGTTCGCTGTCAGTTCTACCATATACGTTTAAATCCTCATAAGTGCGTTTTCTGCGTGGAATCCAGCCGCCTTCTCGGTTTTATCATTTCGCGTCAAGGGATCCGAGTGGATCCTTTAAAGGTTGAGGCGATCCTTAATCTCCCTCCTCCTTCTACACTTCACCAGTTACAAAGTTTGCAGGGAAAAGAAAACTTTCTTCGTCGTTTTATCCCAAATTATACTGAGATAACTCATGGATTTACGCAACTCCTCAAAAACGGTTCAGAGTTCATCTGGGATACCATTGCCAACAATGCTTTCGAGGCTTTGAAATTGTCCCTAACGCATGCTCTGCTTCTCTTTCCCCCCGATTACAGTCGTGATTGTTTCCTTTATCTTGCTGCCTCGGATTACACCATTGGTATGGTTCTCGTCCAAGAGGATGATGCTAATGACGAACATGTTATTTACTAATTGAGTCAAAGTCTAACGCCTACTGAAATCAAGTATTTACATGTCAAAAAATTGGGCTTGGCCATCATTCAAGCCGTCCAACGCTTTCGGCATTATATCCTCTCGCGCAAGACTACAGTGATTTCTCACTGCAACCCTATGCACCACATTCTAACATGTCAATTGCTAGGGGGAAAGCACTCCAAATGGATTGTGATTCTCTAGGAGTTTGACTTGGAATTCGAACGCACCAAGTCCAAGAAGTACTTAGTTTTTGCTAAGTTGATATGCGACTTTCCCCATTCTACAATGGAAACCATAGCAGCGGATTCATTACCTGATGAATCTCTTTTCCTTATCAGCAGTGATGATCTTTGGTATGGGGATATCATTATATATCTCCAAACCCAGACTTTCTGGCCAACTTTGTCTAGTACTGACTAACGTCGCATACGCTATCAAGCTCGTCAATACATTATCCTCGGGGATACTCTTTATCGTCGGGGGATTGACTCTATTTTTCGACATTTCCTAACGTTCGACGAAGCCGAGAAAGCTCTGAATGACTTCCATTCTGGAGCATGTGGTGGTCATATGTCTGGGTATGCTATTGCCCAGAAGATCTTACGAGCAGAGTATTTTTGGCCTTCTTTGTTTAACGACTGCATAATCGCCCTTCAGAAATTTCATGCTTGCCAGACCTATAATCAGAAGATACGGTCACATTTTGCTCCTCTTCACCCGATGGTCTCAGTTGGTCATTTTGCGAAATGGGGCATCGATTTCATGACATGTCACCCTCACTCGGTCGGGGGGCATGGTTACATCATTGTAGCCATCAATTACTTTACGAAATGGGCCGAGGCGATGCTGACATTTGACAACACTGTAAAGAACACAACATTATTCATTTTTAATCACATCATAGCTCGTTTTGGTGTTCCCCAAGCTATCGTCACTGATCACGGTAGCCACTTTAGAAACTTCATGATGTCTGAACTTACTGAAAAGTTTGGTCTTCGCCATGATAACTCAACGCCCTATTACCCACAAGCCAATGGCCAGGTCGAAGAAACTAACAAAGTTCTCATAACTATGCTCCGACGAATGATAGGGATTCACAAAACAAGTTGGCACACAATGTTGTTTTCGACATTGTGGGCTTACCGAACATCCGTCAAATATGCTACTGGGTTTACACCTTTCTGGTTAGTCTATGGTTTGGAAGCTATTCTCCCGATTGAATGCGAGATACCCTCTTTAAAACTAGTTGTTGAACTCCTACCAAACACTTATGTTGAGGAAGAATGTCTATTGTATCTTATGCGATTAGACGAAACTCGACACGATGCTACCCTAGTTATAGAAGCTCAAAAGAAACGTGTCAAGGCCCAATATGACAAACATGTCAAGCCTCGCGTTTTCTCCAAAGGAGATCTTGTTCTCCTCTATGATCAAGATCGAGATATGATAGGAGCTGGAAAATTCGAAGCCATGTGGCAAGGTCCTTATATCGTTCGATGAGTTTTGGAAAAAGGATCTTATGAGTTGGTAGATTACGATGGTATCCCTTTGAGTGAACCCAAGAATGGGTTGTACTTGAAGAATTACTATGCATAAAATCATCTGTGCACGAGTACTTGTATTTTTATTGTATCATACTTCTTGTGTGTTACTATAGCTTGCTTTTTTCGTTATCTGGTCTCTGCCCTTATGTGACATTGTGTTTGATTTCCAGATGTCAGAGTCTTCGCTACCCTATATTGCCTTCGCTGATGGCGCTAGACGTAGTACTCAGAACCTTTCTTCCGCTGCATGGGCAATTTACGCCCCTACAAATGAATTTATTTCCTTACGAGGTGTGTGTCTCGGCCTTGCGACCAACAATATTGCAGAGTATAGCGTCGTTATTGAATTATTGGTTGATGCTATCTCGCTTGGAATCCGTCATTTGGTTGTGTGACTCTATTCGCAGCTTGTAGTACTACAGTTAACTAATGTCTATACTATTCAAAGTCCTACTTTGTTATGGGTGTATTTGCGAATTTGCCTCTTGGAACGTTATTTTGATTACATTGAATATCAACATATTCTTAGATGTCTAAATACATTAACTGATGCATTAACTAATTATGTATTAGACAGACATTTGGATCATTTATAAATCAATCACATCAATTTTCACACAACACATGATAAACCGGTAGAAGTCATCTGTATATATAACGATCAAAAGAGTTTTACAAAAAGTTTTGTCCAAAGACCAAAATGTCAAAATCCGAAGCTCATATCTTCTACAAAGTGACGTCATGGATGACGTTCACAGTAACACACGACTGTCCGGGCAACTCTATGGAGTAGTCGACTCATGGCCTCTGACACTCCTATTGTATGACGTTGATCGCATTGTGGAACCTCTCCAAGAGGCATATCTGGAATATCTGTTGTCAAACCCTCTAGGTTTTGTTCCACTGCTTGATAATCCTCGGCTTCCCATTGTGGCACTAGCGCCACCTCTCCTCGCCGCTGAATGGGAGAAGTACCAGGAGGTCAGTAAGGTCCAACATCTGTGTCTTCAACAATGATTTTGTATTTAGTCTTTGGAGGAACATATAAAACAAAAAAACATTTGAATATGAAAAATTCACAAAAACATTTAAAAAGGAAAAGAATGTGTGTACTTATTACCAAGTTCCCCCCACTGAGCATCCTCTGGCAGCACTAAGTCTGGATCTCCTCGAAAATCCAACCTGGAATAAGCATAATCGTCAACCATCAACATCTTTGGTTGAAGCCAGTCAAAGAAGGTATCATCATACTTGATGATCGGTCCAGCTACGTGCCGGGCCATGAGCTGACACCATCTCAGTATTCTTGGATCCTTGGGAGCCGGTAAATTCCACTGCACCTACAACCTCAGTAATGGAATCCTTTTGATAAAGAAGGACACTAACAAAGATCCGTACTCGAATTGCTTCAGGTTGCCTCATCTTCATTTGGTCAACTGCTTTTTTATGCTACAAAGCACAACATCTGCCCAGTTAAAAAATCGAGGTCCAGTACATTCTATTGCATATTGGAAGTAACTCTGTAGCACCATGTGAGGAGTGGAGCTCCCAGCCATCCGATCTATGGTAAATAAGATAGTACGAAGGGTCAAATCCCATACCCCCCAAATAGCTACTTTTCCTTTCTTCCTCTTTGCCTCGGGAACACAGTGTAAACGACAGTACTCGCTCATGGGTAGCCCACCACCTCTGATACTAGTCAGGCTCACATGGTACCCCCACCGTGATAGTCCAGTCAAGAAGTAAATGTCCTC
>JASDQU010104666.1:48118-60828 GCA_032191745.1 Picea mariana | reverse complement strand
TGATGATATGTTGTTGATATATGTTGCTGATATGTATTCACATCTAACTGATTATAAATGAAAAAAATGAGTAATAAAAAAATGTTGAATTTTAACTAAGGAGTTTTTGTGTAAGAGGGAAGTTTTGGGAAAAAGATCCCCACACTCATTCACCCCCCAATTAGAAGATAGGTGTGTCCAAAAGATTTTGCATTCAATCAGAAGGATTGAATCCACACCATGTACTAACTGAAAAGGATAAAAATCAATGGAAGCCTTAACCGAGGTTAGATATGCCCAAATCACAGGGTAAAGCATTAGATGCCAGTCAGACTTGCTCTAGCTGATAGTTTTTTGCAAGATGGTCTTGAGAGATTTATTTACTACCTCTACTTATCCATTTTCTTGGGGATAATAAGGGGAAGAATGACTGTGATTAAACCCCAATTTTGATGCTACCTACTTCATCATTTCATTCTGAAACTGACTTCCATGATCAGGGACAATATTAGGATTCTGAACCAGGCTATAATTTGGTTGAATACAAAGAATGTTGTGGTCTTACCATCAGATTTAATGGTAGGCATGGCCTATTCCCATTTAGTGAAGTAATCCACGGCCATAATAATACTCTGATGCCCCCCAGCCGAAGTTGGGTTATAGTCCATAAAATATTCCTCCCACTTGGTGAAGGGACCAACGGTGATGAATGGGTGAAGAGGGGCTGGATGTGAGCACATTTTCTAAGCGAACACCTAGAAAGGGTGAGACTTCTTGACCTCTTCAACACAATATTTAAAAAATGATGGCCAAAAATAACCGGCTCGCAAATTTTTTGGGTTTGTTGCAAGCCCAGATAGATGACCACCACAAGCCCCGTTGTGATAGTCATTGTGAACCAACTCATATTCCTCACGATTTAAGCAACGACGCAAAACATTATCTACTCCTTGACGATACAAAGTGTCGCCGATGATAAGGTAGTTTTTAGCTTGATGACGTATACGTCATCAATTGTCTCTCGACAGATGTTGGGATAACTTCAAGGTTTGAAGATAAACTAGAATGTCTCCATACCAGGGGTCCAAAGATGAGATAAGGAAGATATGTTCATCTTTGAATGAATCGTTATGAATAACGTCCTCATCTAATTGAGGGAAGTTTGATATCAATTCGGAAAAAACTAGCGATTTCTTAGACTTCGCTAAAGATAAATCGAGATCAAATTCTTTCAAAATAACAATCCACTTATTATATTTCCCCCCTATGATACACCTAGTAAGGATGTATTGAAATGGATTGATATCCGTAACTATGGTAGTTTTGAAAAGTAATATATAATGTCGTAATCTTTGAACTGCATGTACGATATCCAAGGCTCGTTTTTATACGTGAGAGTACTTAAGTTCAGGACCAACTAAATTTTGACTAAGATAGTAGACAATGTGCTCATGGAGCTCATGATCATCTTGAACCAGAACCATACCAACCATCCTTTCAGACATGACGATATAAAGCAAATACTCCCTACTGTAGTCGGGAGGCTTCAACAGAGGCACCAATACTAAGGATTTCTTAAGAGCATCGAAGGATTCCTGGGCTCACTCATACCATATAAATGGAGCATCCTTCTTAAGAAGATGAATGAAACCCTTAGTTAAATTGGCATAGTTCACTATAAACCAACGCAAGAAATTAGCCTTCCCTTGTAAACCTTGAAAATTTCGAATGTTGCGCGGGTGAGGCAATGAAGTATTGCCTCAACCTTCATAGGATCCACCATGATTCCATGCTCAGAGACTAAGAATCCTAAAATATGGTTTAACCTAACGTAGAATATGAACTTATGAGGGTTCAAACGGATGTGATAGTAACGACATCTCTCAAATACTAATCGAAGGTGAGTGGAGTGATCTACTCTCTTACGAGAGTGAGCAGCAAGATCATCTAGGTAAGATTCGACAATATGTTTGAGATCATGAAAATAAAAGTTCATGGCACATTGGAAGGTTGCTTCGACATTTTTAAGGCCGAAAGGAATTTTCCAGTATGGAAAAGCACCCCAAGGACAAATAAACGTCATCTTGTGTTGATCCTTGGGTTTATTTTGAATTTGATTATATCCTAAAAATCCATCGATAAAAGAAAAAAATTCACTTATGGCGCACTCATCAAGAATATGGTCAACGAAAGGAGTCGAGGAGTTTTCTTTAGGACAAGCCTTGTTCAGGTCTCAAAAATCCATATATACGTGAATGGTTCATTGTTTCTTATTCACAATAACGAGGTTGGACACCCATTCAGTCAATGGAATCGAGTAGATGAAACTAACATTAAGTAACTTCTCTACCTTTTCCTTAATAATAGGGGCCATCCTAGGATTAACATCTCTAAGACGTTGTCAAACAGGTCTAGCAGCTAGATAAGTATTTATCTCATGGTTGAAAATGCTAGGGTCGATCCTTGACATGTCTTTGTACGACCAAGCGAATACATCAAAAAATTATTTGAAGAGATCGGTGTAGATTTGAATTTCTTTAGGCGAACAATCTGCACCGATATATACGTTCTCAATTTTTCCAGGAATTCGAGAGTTGTCGATCATGATGGTAGGAGAAACATTCGCCATGTTTCCTTTAGCGTAAATACCATGTGTATCAAGCGGAACCACAACATGGCCGACCATCTCACTCAAGGTAGATCTAAAGTCATCATGTTCGATCCTAATGAGTTCTGGGAGGAAATAAGAGCAATAATGCATATCATCCCAAGGCCTATCGGGACCATTCATGGCCTCTAAGATGACTTCATCCAAAGTTAAAGTATCGTCCAGGAAATCATGTGAACAAGACAATGGGGTGACTCATATGAGTGCTAGAAAAATATCCTCCTCATATGTCTGTGAAGAGTAAGGATCTGAATCAGCAGTAGAGTTAAGGACAACCTGATACACAGCCTCTACCGCTAATAGTGGAATTTACATCCCAATAAGTTACTGACCTTTGCACGATGTAGTCGGCGAAGGTAGGGTCCAAGGATTGTTGAAATACAAAGTACGAAAAGGAGCAAGCCTCATTGACGATGAAGACCTATTAGAAATGGCATGAATATGATGGATTGGTGCCACAAAATCAAAGATACCCATAATAGAGGAATACATTCTGACACCAATATCCTTGGTTTTCTACCGAGAATTGTCGATCATTGAGATCGAAGGTCCAATTGATGCATTAGGAATAGAATGCGCAAAGGAAAATTGATTAATCGTCACTATTTTCCCCTCATGAGGAAAACATAAAGTGCGGAAAACAGATGACATGACCACGGTCATGGCATAAGTCCAATTATGCCCTAGTAATAAATTACAGTCAAGGGATGCATCAACCACCTCAACATCAACCTCCATTTTCTTTCCACCTAACTGGACCAGAAAAGCGGGAAGAATTTAATGGGGTCGAAAAGAACGTCCATCAAATGCAGTCAACATAGTCATAGATTGGGATAAAGTCAGAGAGCCAATGGATTTCCAACAGGTTAGGGACATAACGCATGTCGCAACACCTTCATAAATTATAGTGCATTTGATGGTATATTTTGTGTACTCCACATGGTAAGGCAAGCGAGGCTGAACATCAGTGACATCAAACTTAATAACCTTCGAGCCACACGGTTCTAGAGCTCCTAAATAAGATAACAAGGCGTTCCTCTGTGAAGAACACATCTGGAGCACCTCCAAAGCTAACATCACACAAGCGGTTTGACCCAAATATTTGACAATCAAATAGTTATGGGCAGCTTTGGCATTAGGATTGTGGGCAGAGTGTTTCAATACTCCTTTCGCAATACAAGGTGGAGGCTCTGGTTTTTCAATCTGTTAAGGTGTTTCTGGAGGAGGGGGAGACTCTGGACCTGTAACAGTCTGTGAAGAACCATAATCATGAGCTCGAGTGGCTACATCAATCTCATACTTGACCATATTAATGCATAGATGGTCACCTTCATGTGTCGAGGTGTTTTGATTCCTGCTTGACGCATTTTCAGTGTTGGAGGACCTTGAAGCCATGTGCTAATTATGTAAAAATGGATTGGTCAATACAATGGGCGGTTACGATAAGAGCCTTGAGGCTTCCTCAATTTTGGGGCATAGGTGGATAAGGTAATAATCTTTACAAAGTTTACAAGGAATAACTACATAAATCAACTATAATCCAAAGTATTCTATATAAATGAAATGCTAACAAGACAAGGTCAATATCCTACCTCATCCGGTTGTTCGATGAATACCATTGTTGAGCACGCAACTCAAAGATTTATACCTGCAACTTGTCCCCAACAACCAATATACGCAAGCATATGATGATAATATATAATGTTATCATATAAAATAGCATAATCCACTAACATTCATAAAAAATACACCCATGGAATAATAATTCAAATATTTCCAAGATATCAATTGGATGAGAAAATAGTATTTCTATTAAAATAATAAACATAAGTAGATAGGTGACAAAATTCTATGTCGGCACATCTCAGAACTGAGAAACTAAGTCCCTACAACTAGGCCTCCACCACTTCAATCCTCCACCAAAGGAAAGCTCATATAAAGGATACAATGAGGTTTTCCATCAAAGAAGGAAGAGCTTGGGTGTTGAACAATGAGTTCATACTTTTAAGGATAAAGGGATACAGACTCAATGTGAAGTGAAATTTCTCTAGAGTATCTTTGCTCTCAAAAGTTGAATTCTCCTCCTCTCCACTGCTTGGATATGGATCAATTTATAGCCTTCACATGGAACTAAAGGGCCGAGTCAGAGCGTTTCCAGTATATGGAAGGTCAGGGATCATGGATCTCGTGACGTGACATGGAAACCCAACATAATTTTTGGGCATAGGTGGGTAAGGTGATCATCTTTACAAAGTTTACAAGGAATGTCTATTGAAATCTACTCTAATCCCAAGTATGCTATACAACTGAAATTCTAAAAAGCCAAGGTCAATAGCCTACCTCATTCGGATGTTCGATGAAGACCACCATTGAGCACACAACTCAAAGATTTATACTTGCAACTTTTCCTTAAATACCAAGATACACAAGCATATGTTGATAATATATAATGTTAGCATATAAAATAGCATAATCCACTAACATTCATGAAAAATATGCCCATGAAATAATAATTCAAATATTTGCAAGATATCAATTGGATGAGAAAAGGGTGTTTCCATTAAAATAATCCACATAAGCAGATAGGTGACAAACTTTTGTGTCGACACATCTCGGAACCAAGAAACTAAGTCCCTCCAACTTGGCCTCCACCACTTCAATCCTCCACCAAAGGCATGAATATGATGGATTGGTGCCACAAAATCAACTCTAATCCCAATTATGATATATAAATGAAATGATAATAAGACAAGGTCAAGATCTTACCTCATCTAGATGTTCAATGAAGACCATCGTTGAGCACGCAACTCAAAGCTTTATGCCTTCAACTTGTCCTCAAAAACCAAGATACGCAAGCATATGATGATATTATATAATGTTAGCATATAAAATAGCATAATCCACTAAAATTCACGACAAATACACCCATGGAATAATAATTCAAATATTTGCAAGATATCAATTGGACGAGAAAATAGTATTTCTATTAAAATAATCAACAGAAGTAGATAGGTGAAAAACTTATGTGTCGCCGCATCTTGGAACCGAGAAACTAAGTCCCTCCAACTGGGCCTCCACCACTTCAATCCTCCACCAAAGGCAATCTCATATAAAGGAGACAATGAGGTTCACCATCAAAGAAGGAAGATCTTGGGGGCTGAACAATGAGTTTAGACTTTTAAGGATAAAGGGATGCAGACTCAATGTGAAGTGAAATTTCTCCAGAGTATCTTTGCTCTCAAAATTTGAATTCTCCTCCTCTCCACGGCTTGGATATGGCTCAATTTATAGCCTTCAAATGGAACTGAAGGGCCAAGTCGGAGTGTTTCCAGTATATGGAAGGTCAAGGATCATGGATCTCGTGACGTGGCATGGAAACTCGACATAATTTTTAATTTTGAGCACCAAACCTTATGTACGTGGGATGTAATGGAGAAACCTATGTATATGCATGTTCTCTAAATGGTAGGGTGCATATATGTGGAAAAGTGTGCTTTTTCGGCTTTGGAAGGTACAAAAGGGGACTTCAAGTCTTCATAGGGAAATGGAAAGGCCATCCAAGCAATTTGCATGGGGTGAGGAAAAATTTTCTATAACACTTGTAAGCTTGGAAGTTATTTGAATGATAAGTTTGTTTGAAGGGGCAAATTTTATGTGTGTTGTGTGAAGTTTGGTTTCCATATTTTTTCTTTCGTTGTTGTATTTCCAACAAGTATATTTTATTCTTTGTGTTGTAATTTGATTGCAAGCAAGGAAATACACAAGGTAGTAAAGTATTTAGGTGTTGAGAATAAAGATTTTAACATGGTATCATAGCACTCACTTTAAGAGGAAGCCAAATTTTAGATCCACATCAGTGTGCAACAAATGTGTCATATCTCCAAGGAGATATCTGCAGATCTATAAACAAGAAATTAGGAATCGAAGGATGGATTTCTATGAAACAATCGTACAATAAAAGAATTTGTTTTTACAAGTATACGCATTGTACAATGCAGCAGAATGTGTACATACATGCACAACATAAGATCATAGCACGCATACATGATTTATAGTGCAGTGGGTCACATACATATGCACTGCACAGGTCAAGCAAGACATGTACAAGTCTGTACAGGGGCAGTTTCAACAAAAGGTTATTTCCACGAAAAATTATCATATCTAAGAGATGGAAACAACAAGTCTGAGAGTTGAAGACATATTGGATGGAGAATCCAACTTCCTATCTTGGAAATCAAGGGTTACTTTTCTTTTGAAGGAACGTGACTTTTGGGAGATTGTTGACAAAGTAGTTTATGCACCAACAGATCTGCAAGTATTGTTAACTCATGAAAATAAGTAGATCAAAGCCCAATGGTTAATCTGGATGCAGTAAAGGGTCATTTGATTCCTCACTTATCTGAGAAGAAGCTGGCCAAGGAAATGTTTGATTCCCTGGTAATTTTATTCCAAAGTGATAACTTGAACATGAAGATTATCTTGAGAAATAAAGTCAAATCAATGTAGATGTTTATATCTAACAATGTTACCAACTACTTCATGAGGATCACTCAAGTACATGATCAACTTGCAACTATTAGGGAGAAATTGTATGACATGGAACCTGTAAATGTGGCACTGAATGGTCTTCTGAAGTATTGGGAACCATTTTTCAAGGGAGTTTTCACTTAGGAGAATCTTCCAGATTGGCATAGGATTTTGGACGATTGTATCCAAGAGAATACTTGTAACATCCGCATCTCCCTGTTGGGCAATGCCACATCAAAATTTTGACCTATGATACCATTTTTATTTACTGATATGCTTTGCATATGAACATGGTTAAGTAGAATAATAACAAGGTACAATAATCTGTGCATACATATACAATTTCAAACAAAGAAATGAATACATTATGCGCAGTAAGCAACATGTAAAAATAATTACAATAGAATGCAATAAACAAAATTACAGACATTACACAACAAAATAATACTCGTTAAAGGAACATATATATGTTGTTGTAAAAACACCAACTACATGCAGACCTTCCACGTTCCTCCCAACCATAGACCACACTGCTCATAACTCTCAACAATGGGTCACCCTCGAGCTGGGACTAAAATTCCACCAAGGAAAAGATATCCTAAGCCAACCTAAGGTCTGTCTACAACCCAAAATACCTAGAATAAGGTGCCAACTATGGTAGACAACATATAGTCTCTCATTCCCCACATGTCTGTCCCACCGCAGGAAGTGTGCCTCTTCTTTTCTCAACAGTTCTTCGAATGCCCCACTTCACTTTCTGGGCTTCAACAACAGGCTGGAAAAGAAGTCTTAGAGCCTTGTATTTGCAACTTGGAACCTTGGGAATCAATTCCCAACATTTCTCTCTCACCTGGAGAGAATTCTCATGGGCTTGGAAACCTGCTTCTTCAATAACTCATGGGCCTAACAAATTGCTTCTTCAACAACACATGGGCCCGACAACCCACTTCTTTAGTCTAATACTGATACCACAATAGAGTATGGTTTCCTAGTAAGGATGATGGAATAATGATGCAAGAATGATGGATATTACACTACATCTACAAATTATATATGCACGGGTATTACGTGACACTTGGCACATAAGGACTAACTTTGTCCCCTACATGTAATATGTTCCCTTTCTTTGGGAACTTAGGATAACACAATTTACATGTATCGATAAATTAAACTTCCAGGAAATATTATTAAAATATTCCCTTGGCTTAAGTACTCTAGGATTAGCCCCTCTTCCTAGACGCTTAGCCTCCTTTCCCTTTCTAGTGGAGTTTATCCCCCCATACTCATTTGTCTGGTTGGTCAGAAATAGTGGTGTGATTTTATTAATAATACAAGTGATTACATATTACAATGATAGGCACTCTAGCCTTTTAGCATCTAGGCTCTTCAACCTAATAATCACATAGGCACTCAAGCCCATAATATCCTGGCTCACCAGCCTATATGAACATATGTACAATTATAACTTGGGATCAACCCGAGGGTATTACATTCCCCTCCCCCTTTTGTATGCATTGTCCTTAGTGCATTACATACAATGTGCATTCAAAATTCTTCAAAAAGATCCATGCCTTTGCGATTTAAATCTAGTTGTTTTTCTGGTGTTGTCTTTCCAAGCACCTGTTTCATATATTCATACTCCAGATGGAAGTTATTTTCTCTATTCCATAGAGCTACTTCAAGAAATAATTATGTTCACTGTGGCATTCTTGAGATCCTCTTCCTTGTGGAACTCACCCTTCCAGGCTCAGGCATCCTTTCAGTGCTACATAGTCCGTCAACAATCCATCATGCCAAGGCTTTCACACAAAAGGAGAGAACCAACTCATTATCATGCCCCCACTATGGATCTGCAATTTAAGGCTCCAATGTCCCAACAATAGCCATTCTTCCAAATAATTCCAACTTCAATATCATCATCTCATCTATATCACATATATACAGTCAACATCAGACAGTGTCAGAATAATTCCATTTATAAATTCAATTATTGTTTCATAAGAAAGTTTAGATTTTTCCAAATATGAAATTCCATCTCATATTTTCCAGATTGTTGTAACAATAAGCATTAATATTTCTTATGGCTTGCAAAAATTTCCTACTTGAGACCACTTTTCCTACAATATTTTCATCTTTCATTCAACCAAATAGAGTATTAGTATTTAATGTACCATATAATTCTATTGGAATATTTACAAAGGCTCACAATGTGATTTCAAAATTGTCTACACTTAACAATTCAATCATAGCTATCAAACCATTTATTAAATATAATCAAATTATCATTATTTKCATAAGAATTTTCATCCATTAGKATTTTCATTCTTTCAACATCATTATTTTTATTACATCATTATTAGTAATAATTGTAGCATTTCAATTGTTATCATAATCATTTCCATTAAATATCATATATACATGCATTCACAAAAATGCATTCAACAATTGAATTCTCTTAGAAAAATGGGTGTGCTTGTTTCACAATAGACAATATAGAAATATTGTCACCCAACCATAGGCACAAAGGCCACCCCTGAGCACCTTAACCTTGACAAAAAAAATAATTCTGGTAGCAAACCAATAGCCAACCAAGGCTAGCACACCAAGCAAGGATAACCAAAGACCAAAAAGAAATTTCAAACCAATAACCCAAGACAAGATCACTACTGCAACAATTGCAATTCTCCTTCACTCATGCACACTTCTTGTCCTTATGCAGTCATGATGAGTGAGTTACAAATGAGATCTAGCTCCCTTTATTTATATTGGTCTATCTTAACTGACTAGGCTGACTTCTCTTCCTGGGGGATAATAAATCAATATTAATTTATTCTATTAAGGCGACTTGTCTTCTAGGGTTATTATCCAAAGCTTTATGGTTTCTCTTACTTCCAGGAATATTCTAGTCTCGTCAAAGGTTACATGTGGAGGTTAATACCTCCCGCAACTACCATAATATCAACACTCCCTCCTAGCTAGGGAGTTATTAAAGGCAATGGTCTTAATCACAAACAGACCATTCAACCGGTAGCATCATCATAGCCACACAATCTATCCCATTATCAAATCACGAGCACCATCATCACTTATCCAACTAGATAGTGTCCATGGTAATCAAAACAATGACATCCAATAGAACACAATTATGTCTATACATAGTAGTATACAACTACTATCCAGTGGTACACAACCACTCTCAGTAGCACATTTCTACTAACCAGTGACACACAGTCAGTACCAGTGGATCACATCCACCACAATAACATACAACTACTATCCAGAGACATACATTCTCTATAATAATCATATCATCTGATATCAACAATATCATGATACCAACTGAGTCATCTGGACCATTCTTCCACTCACATCTGTGATATATGGAAGAGCATCTGCCCCCATAAAGTAACACATCAGCCATGGGATATCTTGACTATTCTTCCCAAGTAGAGAATAATAATTGTCCATGATTTATGAACCTAGACCATTCACCTAAATAGGCCATTCCTCTGACACTAATCATAGTGCAACTTGGAGAGAATGAGTCTGCCCTAGGGAATGTATGTCCCTGATTACTGAACTTGGACCATTCACCTAAATAGGCCATTCCTTAGGAACTAATCATAGTGCAACCTGGAGAGAATGAGTCTTCCCTAGGGAATCACTGTCCAGACCATTTCCTAAGGAAATGGTCGTCTTGCACCAACCTCCAAAATGGACCATTCTTTGAAACTTCTCACAATTGTGAACTTCGAAAGGATGACTTCCCAATGAGGCAGACCATTCTACTTGACCACTACTCAAAGTGACTGCTAAGAAGAATGATTTTCCTAGACCATTCCCCCACACTGGCCACAATGGGAATTGTTGTCTATGGTACATAAACAATCTATAGGACCATTTTCATTACAAAAATGATTGTCCGATCTGGACCATTTTTCGAACTGGAAAATGACCGTCCATCAGAAATCTTGAACCACTTTCTAGACTGGAAAGGAACTGCCCAACCTAAACCATTTTCCAAACATGAAAATGTTTTCTCATGAATCAATAACATATCAATTCTCCCTCCCAACCTGGGAAGCCATCTCTTCCCTTTCAACTAAGGGATTTATTTCCATGAGCCCCATCTTCTCCCTTAAGTATGCAAACTTTATCTTAGACAAAGGCTTTGTCAAAATATATGCTACCTGCTCATCTGTGGAGATATACTAGAGTTTCACTTCCCCTTCCTGGTCTTTATCACGAATAAATTAGTATTTGATCTCAATATGTTTTGACCGTTCATGAAACAATGGGTGTTCTGATAGCCTCATAGAACTTTGATTGTCACAATATATTACGGTCGAATCTAGTACCTGATCAAATAATCCAGAAATTAGCTTCCTCAACCATACTGCTTCGGTACATGCCTCACATGTTGCGATATATTTTGATTATGTTGTTGAGTGCAACAGACTTTTGTTTCTTGCTGGCCCATGATATAATAATAGAGCCCAAACTAAAACACATCCCTGAAGTACGCCTTCTGTATTCTGCACTCCCTGCCCAATTTGAATATGTGAATCCATGAAGTTGTATATCACTGGATGAGGTGTATCTTAAACCATAGTTTAGTGTCCCACGAATATATCTTAGAACATACTTTGCAGCTATCCAGTGCTCATGTCTAGGTTCCACTTGGAACTAGCTTAAAGTGTTTACAAAAAAGAAAATATATGGTCGAGTATTCACTAGATACATCAACGACACAATCAACTGTCAATATAGGGATGGTTTGATTGGATCAGAATCTGAGTCTCTTACTTTTCCTATATCTGTGGTCATAAGAGTGGCCATGGACTTGTAATCCATCATTCCAAATTTCTGAAGAATCTTCACTGCATACTTTGCTTGTCTAAGGAAGATTTCACCACGCTTTTGTCATACTTCTAGTCCCAAGTAATAGTGCATGAGACCCAGATATTTCATATCAAACTCAGAAGCTAATTCCTTCTTACACTGGGTGATGAGAGACTGATCTAGATTATTTTCGGCATGAAATGAGAGTGGATATATAATAAATAAATTCACAGAGATATCACAGATATCCAATAATATAACATAAATGTATCATAGATGCAACAATAAACACAGAGATACAGTAATACACTATTTCTATTAATGAAATAAATGTATAGAGACTATAAAAATATAGAGTGAAAGACTCACTAGAATGGTGGCAGCTTATCTCTGAGAAGAGATGTGATGGCTACTCACATTTGCAAGAAGATGATTATTACAATGAGGCTCTAAGGGCCTTTTTAACATAAAGAAAATCAAAAAACCTAACCCCGGAAGATGAAAATCCAAAAGGTTTGCGGGCCCCAATGGGGGTAGTTGATATGTCAATTTCCTAGGGGCATAACTTTTGCATACGATCTGTGTTTGGGGGGATCGATACACCGTTAGAAAGATCTATCTGAGGACTAAAACTTTTGTGTGAGAAACATATAATTTTGTTCCATGGTGCTCCCCATTTTCCCAAAAAATGTCG
>JASDQU010104665.1:320590-332304 GCA_032191745.1 Picea mariana | reverse complement strand
CCAACTGATGAGATGCCCCTCAAGCCACAAGTTCACATTGAGCCATTTGAAAAATGGGCTCTTGATTTCATTGGTCCAATAAATCCACCATCAAAAGGGAAGCAGTACATCTTAGTATGTATTGATTATGTTACAAAGTGGGTGGAAGCCAAAGCATTAGTGAGAGATACAGAACAGTCAATGGTCAACTTTCTCTTTGAAGAAATATTTGTCAGATTTGGAGTACCCCGAGAGATTGTAACAAACCAAGGCGCATAGTTTACTTCTAAACTGGTGCAAGACATAGCAAACAAATATCAAATCAAGCATCGGAAATCTACACCCTATCATCCACAAGCAAATGGACAGGTGGAATCTACTAACAAAACTTTGGAAGGAATCATGACCAAGACAATCCAAATACATAGGAAAGATTGGTCAGATAAGCTTCATGAAGCATTATGGGCATACAGAATCACCTGGAAAAATAGTATTGGGTTCACTCCTTATCAACTAGTCTATGGTAAGCAAGTTTTGTTACCTATAGAATTCCAACTTCATACTTTTAAACTAGCAGCTGATTTAGGAATAGATCTTTCCGAGGCACAAAATGAGAGGATCATGCAATTGAATCAGTTGGATGAGATGAGACAGACAAAAATTGAACACAACATTATGATACAGCAACAAAGGGCACATTGACATGACAAGTTCATCAAGAAGAAACAGTTCAAAGTGGGAGACTGGGCTTTGTTATTTTATTCAAAATTCAAAATTTTCAAAGCTAAATTTACAACTCATTGGCTTGGTCCATATGAGATTGCAAAGGTATATGACAATGGCTCAATCAAAATACAAAAAATAGATGATGAGGCAAGCTCATTCACAATCAATGGACATAGGCTAAAGCTCTATAATAAGCCTGTCAACAAGGAAGACTTTCTGTAGAAGATATCTCAACAACATGAGATGGAAGTGTTGGACAAACACAATCATGTGTCTCCTTCACATTCCTCATATATATATATATATATATATATATATATATATATATATATATATATATATATATATATATATATATATAAAGGGAGTTTAGTTGCGAAAACCCAGGCAACTGGCACAATATAAACTCGAATTTTCATTGGAAAACCAAGTCAAATTGGCCAATCAAAATTCTCCAAAAACATTTTTTTTATTACCTTCTAGTTTCATTTACAGCATGCATTTGTACATAACAGTTTTTGAAAAGTTTTTATGTCAAAGACTTGAGGACAAGTCAATAAATAAGGCTGAGGGGGATACGGTATAAATTTCTGAAGACTCTTTGAAGACCTTTCAAGCCTTCTAGAGATGGCAGCATTCATTTCAAAGAGAAATGCATCCAGCAGAGGGATCCGAAGAAATGCATCCAGCAGAGGGATCTGAAGCAGTGCATCCAGCAGAGGGACCTAAGAAAACACAAAGAATATCAACTTCATCTATCAGAGGGACCTGAGGGAGATACTAAGCAAAAGAAATACAAGACGAACTTTATCAAATTTGAGGACTTGCAGTAACATTCCAGCCAGCTTCAATCAGGCAAACACAATGAGCAAACAAGTTAGTATACATTTTTTCTTTTTAATGCTTTAAAAATTTGGAAAATTCTTCATAAGATAAAGTAATGATAAAAATCATATCTTTCCCCTCCCCTACATCATCTTTTCATCACTTCATTTCATATACCCTCACAACATAATCTTTGTTACTCAAGGCAACCAGTTTGGTATCCGAGGGAGCTATAAGAAGAACTTAGGGTTTCACTATCAAACATCAAGAGCATGAAATATATTCTTGTAAATATTTTATGGCTTCCAAAATCCTTACATACACTTTCAAAACATGATTATCAACTCGATTAGACAAATATATTGTTTTGGAAATGTTAAATTCTCTATTTTATGAAGACATAAGTTGCATACACATATGGAGACAGAAGTTGTTGTTTTCATACATATTGAGGAAGGGGTCATAAGGAGAATGTGTTAAGCATTATAAAGTGGATGGTTACTCAAAGGAAATTAATCAAGGAGTCATAAGTTGGATAAACACATTTTCAAAATCGTTTCCTATGATGATTACAAGGAAGAGGGGAAGTACAAAAGTATAAATGAAGAAAAAGGGCATCCTCAGCAATGATAGACCTATACAAAGGTGGTACACTTGCACATCATAGTAACCTCTTTCAAACATATGTCTTACTTCTACAAATCTCTGTTTACAAACACTGTTGTTTCACCCTTTCATTCCCAGGATTCGAACCTTGGATGTATTTTAACATTCAAAACTTAAATCCCACATTTTTTTTTACCACCATAAGACATAATTTTACCTTTGCACTCTCATTTTCATTCTCCTCCAGCGCTCCCTTCGCATCCTTCATCCCCATCTCTGCTCCAAACACATGCATTGAAACCAATGTAGCTTTGTTTCAAACACTCCAACGCCCTATTTTCGTTCCTTCCTTTGCTTACCCAGCCCAAAAATTCTGTTAGACAGTTTGTTACCCATGATTTTGGTCATCATGATGGTGTATTGATGATGGTGTACTCAGGCTCCTCATAAGAACTTTCTCCTGAGAAAATTGACATTCATCTCTTCCCAGAAAACATACTTTTGAAGAGAGTTCACAGGTTGCTAATATACCAGGGTGCGAGAATGACCCATTCTCGCATGCTGCCTTAAGCTAGGGTCCGAACTTCTCACACTGTGCTACATAGATAGGGTGTGAACTTGTTCTAAGGCTTGGAAAAAGATGAATTCTCGATGGTTCTAGAAGGGAATCTTCTAGAAGAATGGGTTGGCATTCGAATGGTTATCCTTTTACTGGTTTCCCTAATATTTTGGGATCATTCTTATCCAAGTAACCATCTCATTCTCTCCTATATATTGATGGAATTCTCATGGAAAAGATTAAGCAAGATTCATTAGAGAATTAGTGAAATAATTGTGTGAAGGACCTAGCTTGAATAGGAGCTTGGAGATTCTAGCAAGTCTATCAAGAGGATTTGATCTTATTCATACAAGGATTGAGCAAGTGTGTGTGTTGGAGCCAAGAGCCACCGAAAGGGAGCTTGCGACATCAAGGCAATTAGGTTGTAATATTCTACTTTCAATTAATATGATACAGTGGCATGTCCTTTTCCCATAAAGCTATTCTCACTTTATTGTGTAATTCCTTGATCATACACATAAGTTGACAATTGAATATATTTTGCTATCTTCACTTTGGTTGGTTTGTGTTGTCTTGGTCTTGACCTCACGAGAGCATCGGAGCGAAGCGGGAGCAATAGAGACCCTAGGAAGCGATACAAAGGTATGTTACTTGTTCCTTCCTACTAGCTAATTCAATGGTCATAACTTAGGGAAAGAGTCATTTCCTGTCCTGTTTTGTTATAGATCCAGGTTGATCTAGGGAGATCTGTTAGTGTTTGCACCTACCGATTAGTCCGATAACTAAATTGGCGACTCCACTGGGGAGATAACCCATTTTCTTTGTGGTTTTTGGTGTTTTTCCTTGGCCATTTTCTCTTTCCTTAACTTTCTCCATTCATATCAATCTCTGAGTCTTCAGGATACCCTAATAGACCCTCTGGGTCCAGAGGCCTCTTCAAATTTTGTGTCTTTTTCCAAAAATTTGATTAGTTTCAGACATTCTCGCACTGCACTCCACAATGGCCTATGAGAATATACTGAGTTCGCACCCTGATTTTAGGTTCAGTGCAAGGTTCTCGCACTCTGCTCAAAGCTCACCTACGAGAATGGCCTATTCTCGCACTGTGTAATACTCCCAGCCTGCGAACCCTTTTTTTTCAAAAATTTGGCTTTAAGAATTTTGCATGATCAACTGCCCAGATCAGTATAGGTTCCTCACAAGATTGTTTTGGACCATTGGTTGATGTTTTCTTGTCTTCGTTCTTGTGCATGAACAGTCTTAGGAAATCAAGACTCTTCCTGTCCATTTTTATTGACTTTCGTTTCTTGACTTTTCTCTGCAAAGATATACTCTCTGATTTTGGAATCTGAGTGTGTTTGTTTGGTTAAGAACCACTGATCGTTTGAAAGTTGAGTTTCTCTGTCTTTATCATTTGCTCATTGTTGGAAAGATCACTTTGCTCATGCAATTAAAAAGACTAGTTTGGTTTGCTTGTTATTTTTGTTTCCATTGAAAGATTGGTTTGGGTTTTTATCTATTGCTTGTTCATTAGTTTTTGATTTTCTGCACTCTCACCATCATGGTGTAGGTCCTTTTTGAAAAGTGAACAAACATTTTTCTTTCAAAAACATTTTCGTCTTCGAAAGTATTGCAAATCAATTGTTGAAATTATTGAAAAAGAAACAATAGAGAATTGTTATTTCTTGTGTGATTTGTTGCAATTGCATTTTAAAAGAAATTGTGTCTTGTAGTTCAAGTTTGATCCGGAAAACTTCTCTTTCCCTCCCGTACATAGGATTCATTGAACGAAAATTGCTATATTTCATTCTTATCCATGCATCGTTGGGTCAAAGTCTTATACAACATCAGTTTCATTTCCGCTTCCTTTGAGTAACAACATCTCTTAATAACACTACGCAATCATAAAATTCAACTAGTAACTCTTTTCTAGGGCTCTGTTACACCAACATTTAGCTAGGCTAGCGCTTTGGAATAGGAAAAGAGATACACTCTCCAAAGCACAAAACACACAATAGCATCTTGTGTTAAGGAGTGTTAAATTCCATTTACAACATCTTGTCCTGGGAAGCCCTTCTCACACAAGGGTCAAGCACAAGGTCGCATTGATATTGACAGAGTTACTCACACTGCTTTGTTGATATCAGTGTAGAGATTGCACGTATTACAGGGGTCACTCAGAGGTATTCTCACAATGATGAGTGGAATCCTTTTGAGTTGATTTCGGGCTAGATACCCTGCCCTTGCATGTGGATCAGACTGTCGACTGTCCCCCCAGGCTTTATTGTTGTCGGTGGTAGCCTTAGCAGCCTATCTTTCTAGGGTCTTACACAAGGTGACTGTGAAGGGGAAATTCTTCATGGTACCTGGAATCGACGTTGACCAAACTCACTCGGGCTCCTTGGAGGGTATACCCACGATTATGTGTGGGAGATTGCACCAGGGTGTAAGTCCATTAAGCAGGTCGTCAGTGTAACTTTTCCACCCTAGCCCAGCCCCTTCTCGTCTCGTTGTTGCGACGTTGGATTTCATCACCAACTAGTGGCTTCGGAATTAGAAGGTCTTGTTTTCTTGGTGTTGCTTCCTAGATTTTGTTTACTAGCACGTGTTGTTTGTTTACCAAAGTCGACCATACAATTTTCTTCGTGAAGTTTGTCACTCGTTTACAATAGCTCCTCCACGTCGTTCACGTAGAATGCAGGGTTTATCTCCAGGGAATCTGGAAGGTTCTCAACCCTTGCCTACAAGTTCACCTGAGGGATCTACTCAGCAGAGTGAAGTCCAAGACGTTACCACGCCCCAAGTGGAACGAACTAACTCTCTCGAACATTTCTGAATTACAAATACTAGAGAGGACTTTCGACTTCACCCCAATTCTGAGCAACCGTTTATGCGACTGAATTCTTCTGGAGACTTAGTTGTTACATCTTCTGGATCACCAGTTGGACCCTTTCCAGGCATAGAAGGCCAAGATCCTTTTTGGTCTATGGGTGTTTTTCGACGGAACCTTTTTGGTCCAGGCTCACCTATGATTTCCGAAATCACCCCACCTATGATTTCTGAAATCTCTAGTCCAGAGACAGTACCATTTACTACTGCCTATCACTTTACCGTCCCTATCGAAATGGCCCATCACATAGATACTACGAGTGTTCCAACCGGGTTTACTGCAGTTAGTCTCACTCCCATCAGCACAACGCGTACGCCCAACGTCACTTCGACATTACCACCCGGATATTATGCGTTGAATACTTCCATTCCCACTCCTATGCAAACCCCATCCGGCTCTCCTGGTGGTCCTTCTTCTTCTGGGCACTCTCTTACCGGTTTTATTCCAACACTCCCTCAATTTCCTTTCGAAGGACCTTCCTCGTCTTCTTCTGGCAGTCTTAATCCTAGTGGCACTATTCTGTCATTCACACCAAATTACCAGATTCCCGTTGGTGGACAATTTCACTAAGGTGGCATGACTCAACCCCCTCTCAGCGGGAAAATTCCTATTGGAACGCAAATCCCAATTGGAACACAACCCCCAATTGGAACACAAACCCCAATTGGAACACTGCCCCCAACTGGAACACCACCTTCGATAAGAGGACCGACCCCACCTTTTGGAAAAAACATACCTCCGTCCTTGGCCCAGTATTGGAATCAGTTGATACAACATCCTTCACAATCGACTGGGGGGCAGCAGTTTCCAGCTACATCCGTAATACCCCCTAGTATGGGCCAACCATATCCAGGTTCGTTCAATCCTATTTGGGGATCGACTACTCAACCTCACGTCCCTGTTCCAGGATACAATCCCATGAGCTACTATCCTCTCCAACCACCACCGAATCTGCATGGGTCTTCACATTATATGCAGACTACTTATGGTCCTACTGGTTTGCCGACGGGACTTCCTCCCCAAAGCCACCAGTACCCATAGGTGAATCGACAATTACCCTTTTTGGCCACTTTGGATCTTCCGGATTTCTCAAGGATTTTAAATGATCCAATTCATCACTCTCCCCAATGGCCTGCTATACCATCCAAGCTACCATCGAACATTCCTAAATTCGACGGCAAAGCAGGAGAGGACCCGAACAATCACGTTATGAATTTTCACCTATGGTGTTCATCCAACTCGTTGATGGATGACTCTATTAGTTTACGTCTTTTTCAACGAACCCTCATAGGTTCTGCTGCAAAGTGGTATATAGAATTACCATGAGGTTTCTTCTCTAATTTCAACACCCTATCTATGGCTTTCCTCACACACTACCAGTTACCGATTCGTTATGACATGGGGACCAATATTTTGACTTCTTTCAAACAAAACAAAGCCACTCATATAACCGATCACATTCATGAGTAGCGACGGAGACGGCGTCTCATCAAACTCGAACTCCCTGATCAATTGCTGGCAGAATGGTTCACGAAATCATTTGTGAATGACAACGGTCGTGACTGTTAATGCTCTGTAATTTGCCCAGGGCTACGGAGGCAGTCACAGAGGTAACCTCAAACCACTTGGAGTCTTGGATCTAGCCCTCCAAGACTCAGAGAAGGCTCTCTCTGTACGATTTAGCTTGGTTTGAAATAGGATATTAGGCTAGTTGTGGGGAATAGGGGTTTTTGGTTTTTTTAATGGTTGGTTTGGGACAGCAAGAAGGGCCATTGGGAAAATGGGGTCTGCACTTAAATATGTGATTCACTCTCAGATATAGACAAATCTCTTACACAGGGCAAGGTAGTGGAAATGTTGGATCAAATTAAGTTTGAATGGTGTCGATTTGAGGAAGAACTAGGGGGGGGGGGAGCCAAGCAAAGGAGCAGCTAAGAATTCCTTAACTGAGCTTTTTAGAAGAGAAACATAAGGATTATCAAAAGATCAAATGCAGAGTATTTTTCCAATAAATTCTGCTATGTTACTATCTTCTGACAATAAGAATTGAAAACAAGTACAAAGATAACAGGAAAAATACTTAGCAGAGAAAAGAAACACCACCAACACATCCGCACAAGAATCCTGTAAACAGCATGCCCATTACTGATCAATCATCTAATGACTATAGAAAAAAGTTTTCTGGCCAAACACAGCCCACGGTCTAGCAAAATAAAACACACCTCACAAGTCAAACCTTCCTCTCAGCTCGAACCCCCCTTTCATATTTTACATGTCTTTTTATAAGAAAAAATCCCTCCGCATTACCAAGACTCGAGCTCTATCTCTGCCTTCTGAAAATAGAAAAGCAGTTACAATCATCCCGACACCTGTAGGCGGTCTCTTAAAACAAACAAAACAACAAATCAAAGGAAAGTTAAATTTGGTAATTGTTGCCTGAAATGTGTGAAAGTTTTTCCATTTGTCATGAATGAAATTAAATTGCCACTAGTCGAGCTAGAATCTACTCCATGATCTTCCTCAAAATGCTGCCTTGAATCCTGGAAGACTGGAGGTTGTTAATATTTGTTGGTGAATAGACCCTAACAACATCAATACAAATAAATGCAGAATCAGTCGAATGCTTGAGGTTGTTGGAGATTTGTTGCCAGTTGGAGGATCAGTGCTCTAACTGCTGCCATGTGTTCCCTGTAAATGAACTCCCTGTCTGCCATATGATTCAATCAATTCCTAAACACTAGGATATTTTTCCACCTCCTTCCACCTGAGTAGTCTCAATTTTCCTAACTGTTCCACATGGATCTGCTGATATCTATGTCACTCGAATATCTGGATCTGATAGTGAAAATCCAATATATGTTTTGAAATGTGGAAACATGGCTGGAAAATCTCTTCAAATGCTGGTGTTTTGTCCCATAAAACTTGGGATATTTTATTTAAATGATGATCTCATTGATATTTCATTTTTATTTACTAGTATTTCTCCCAAAGAATCAAGGATCTGCATTCCTCTGCCAGGTGTTGATTACTAATTTCATACCTGAGCGTGCTTGATATACCATCTATATGGAACTTTCTTGATATATGAAGCCATATGTACTCATCATTGAAGATTCACTACCCAAAACTGTATGACTAATCACCAAGGTTGCATTCTCTAAAACCCTGAAACTGCTCGGGAATCCCTTGATTGATAACCATTATTAATATCTTGGGAAACACCTGCACTATAACAACAAGATTTACAACAAGCAAAGTAGTTGGAGGGATGAGGAGACTGGCCCACTTGAAAATGAATAGCTCAACAAAATCACCATCATCATCGTAGATGGAATACATATACTCTTCAAGCTTCCTTAATTCTAGCTCCATTCCATCAATTTTATCTCTACGTCATTCGGATTTAGATCAATGTTGTGCTTGTGCTTTGTATTTTTGTTTTGTTTGAAAGGTTTACTTTTAGGGCTTTCATGTGCATATCTTTGGACTTCCCAGAAGCATTGTCTTCTAAGTATTTCTGGTGCTCAACCATGCTTGAGAAATGGTAACAGTTTATGGTCCATGTTCCTCATGAATACATGCAATGACTTTTGTGGATGAGGACGTTKTTCCCTCTGCATAAAATCTCCAAGAAACCAAACGTAAAAGAATTCCATACCATTTTTACTTTCTTCAAAAGAAAGGCATGTTCCATTTGTTGACTACACTTCCAATGCCTTGGCTTGAACTTATGAATGCTCTGATATTTCTCTGTCTGCTTTGCGATTTCCCTCATCAACTGAAGGCCTTTTTCCATTATCACTTTCTATGCATTACAACTCTTTTCAATAGACACAAGAAAGGTAGAAAGTGCAACATGTGCAAGTGGATTATCTTGACATTTGTATGTATTTCTCTTGGCACCTGATACATTCCTCGGACACCTGCGCAGTCGCCTTGGCACATGATCTCCACTACATATGGTGCATTCACATCTGAAACTGCATACATAGGCTGTCAACTCCTGGCCATTACTCGACACATGACCCCTGGTCGACACCTGGGCGCACAGGGTAAGTCTGTGTTTTTTATTTTTAAAGTTTTGGGGATTAATCCCACATTCATGAGGAGAAAAGATAAATGAGTATTGATATGTGCCAATAGCAACAGTGTATTCCGATGAAGTGAGTCTGAGGCTATGCTTTGGATTTAGGCGCTGGCGCTGGCTTGTGCGTTTGTTGTTGGTTTGTGAAATGGTGCTGACTCTCGGTGTTGAGGGCTTGGAGATTGGCCCTCGGCCAATATACCTTTTGGAAAATAATTTTTTAAACAATTTATATTTTGAAAAACAAGACAGAACACTCTTCATGTAGACCGACGAGCCAATTTTTTTTTTAAACAGCTACATTCTTTCGGTGGCTAGAGGTACACAAAAAATGGGTTCTAAGCCACCGAAATCTCTCACTTTTGGTAGCTAACATAACATGAAACTCTGCTCTTTAACTACTGAAAACAAAAACTCTGGTGTGATAACATTTGAGGTGAATTGAGACATTTATGTTGCTTTTACACCTTTGTTGTGCGTCGTGAGAAAAAGCATAATGCCTGAAAAAAGATATATATTAGTCAGAACACTGATTCCCCTATTATATAGGGTTCTAACATAGGCTCCACCTGGGGAAGATAGCTCTGAAGGAGATGTCTAGAACCGCTGAACTTTGGGAACTTGACAATCAATGCCTTATCCATCGGGCTGTTCCCCAATATGCAACCCAATCTGCTACAAAATCCCTGGTAGCTAAAACTCTCGAATTGAAACCAAAACTCTCTGCAAACTAAAGTCTGGATCACACTTGAACTGAAAAACTGAAAATCAATCTGAAACTGAAACTAGAAAAATGCTCAGAGTACTGAACTTATTTGCACCCATCTACCTACCCTAATCTACTTCATAATTTTGCTGAATCAGGTAATACAGAAATGCCAATGAAGCCAGTCCAATAGCTGCAAAAACACATGGACAACTTGACTGCTTGTCGGTGAAATCCTAAGTATACCTTGATTATGTGTCCTCATAATATGAAATGGAAGCTATTGGCATTTTTGGTCCTTATAGAGAAAACATGTTTGAAAACTCAAGCTAACATGGACCTCCATGGAATCCGCTATAGGATCAATTAAAACATGATGCATGATATTTGCCTCTAAATCTTCAATGACTAGTTGATCGGTTGCATCCTCAAAATTAAACCATGCATCTACAACTTCAGCCTTATACTTGAAAACATAATCATCATCAATCTGCAAATCAACAGGTAGTACGATTTCCTCTTGCTTTGGAGAAGGAAGATTTTCCAAGAATTCTTTGAGATCTAGGAAATTATATGACTGAATTTGAGAATCCAAAAGTTCAATATCATTTTTGAACTTTTCAATAACTAGCTCAAGAAAACAAATTTTACTTTTAGGAGAAAATTTGCTCGATTCCAAAATACGAAACACAGTTGTTAAAAAGTCTTCGTCAATGTGAAATTCTACTAACTTACCCCTGAATTCTTCTATGGCTTCACAAGATATAGGATTTTCCACATACCCTGTCATATTGAAACATCATCAAGGCTTTGAAATATGGATTCTTAAGCAGTGAAGTCGCTTGTGAACTTTGAAGCTCGGGATCTTGAACAATGGAGTCGCCAGGTGAATGCTACAGCCTTCCTGTGTTTGGCTTCTATTCACCATCAGAAGTCAAATATGAACTTGATATATTTTATGGAGAACTCGAAAGCTTGAGTCCCTAGTGGAGTCACCAAAATGTTAATGCTCTGTAATTTTCCCAAGGCTGCGGAGGCAGTCACAGAGGTAACCTCAAACCACTTGGAGTCTTGGATCTAGCCCTCCAAGACTCAGAGAGGGATCTCTCTGTACGATTTAGCTTGGTTTGAAATAGGATATTAGGCTAGTTGTGGGGAATAGGGGTTTTTGGTTTTTTAAATGGTTGGTTTGGGACAGCAAGAAGAGCCATTGGGCAAATGGGGTCTACACTTAAATATGTTATTCACTCTTAGATCTAGACAAAGCTCTTACACAGGGCAAGGTAGTGGAAATGTTGGATCGAATTAAGTTTGAATGGTGTCGATTTGAGGAAGAACT
>JASDQU010104665.1:290751-320540 GCA_032191745.1 Picea mariana | reverse complement strand
CCAATAAATTATGCTCTGTTACTATCTTCTGACAATAAGAATTGAAAACAAGTGCAAAGATAATAGGAAAAATACTTAGCAGAGAAAAGAAACACCACCAACACATCCACACAAGAATCTTGTAAACAGCATGCCCATTACTGATCAATCATCTAATGACTACAGAAAAAAAAATTATGGCCAAACACAGCCCATGGTCCAACAAAATAAAACACACCTCACAGGTCGAACCTTCCTCTCAGCTCGGACCCCCCTTTCATATTTTACATGTCTTTTTATAAGAAAAAATCCCTTCACCTTGCCAAGACTTGAGCTCTATCTCTGCCTTCTGAAAATAGAAAAGCAGTTACAATCATCCCAACACCTGTAGGCAGTCTCTTAAAACAAACAAAACAACAAATCAAACGAAAGTTAAATTTGGTAACTGCTGCCTGAAATGTGCGAAAGTTTTTCCATTTGTCATGAATGAAATTAAATTTCCACTGGTCGAGCTAGCATCTGCTCCATGATCTTCCTCAAACTACTGCCTCGAATCCTGGAAGACTAGAGGTTGTTAAGATTTGCTGGCGAATAGACCCTAACAACATCAATACAAATAAATGCAGAATCAGTGGAATGCTTGAGGTTGTTGGAGATTTGATGCTAGTTGGAGGATCGGTGCTCTAACCACTGCCATGTGTTCCCTGTAAATGAATTTCCTGTCTGCCATATGGTTCAATCAATGCCTAAACGATGGGATATTTTTCCACCTCCTTCCACCTGAGTRGTCTCAATTTGCCTAACTGTTCCACATGGATCTGCTGATATCTATGTCACTCGAATATCTGGATCTGATAGTGAAAATCCAATATATGTTTTGAAATGTGGAAACATGGCTGGAAAATCTCTTCAAATGCTAGTTTTTTGTCCCATAAAACTTGGTATATTTTATTTAAATGATGATCTCGTTGAGATTTCATTTTGATTTACTAGTATTTCTCCCAAAGAATCAAGGATCTGCATTCCTCTGCCAGGTGTTGATTACTAATTTCATACCTGAGCGTGCTTGATATACCATCTATATGGAACTTTCTTGATATATGAAGCCATATGTACTCATCATTGAAGATTCACTACCCGAAACTGTATGACTAATCACCAAGGTTGCATTCTCTAAAACCCTGAAACTGCTCGGGAATCCCTTGATTGATAACCATTATTAATATCTTGGGAAACACCTGCACTATAACAACAAGATTTACAACAAGCAAAGTAGTTGGAGGGATGAGGAGACTAGCCCACTTGAAAATGAATAGCTCAACAAATTCGCCATCATCATCATAGATGGAATACATATACTCTTCAAGCTTCCTTAATTCTAGCTCCATTCCATCAATTTTCTCTCTACCTCATTCGGATTTAGATCAATGTTGTGCTTGTGCTTTGTATTTTTGTTTTGTTTGAAAGGTTTATTTTTAGGGATTTCATGTGCATATCTTTGGACTTCCCAGAAGCATTGTCTTCTAAGTATTTATGGTGCTCAACCATGCTTGAGAAATGGTAACAGTGTCTGGTCCGTGTTGCTCATGAATACATGCAATGACTTTTGTGGTTGAGGACGTTGTTCCCTCTGCATAAAATCTCCAAGAAACCAAACGTAAAAGAATTCCATACCATTTTTACTTTATTCAAAAGAAAGGCATGTTCCATTTGTTGACAACACTTCCAATGCCTTGGCTTGAAATTATGAATGCTCTGATCTTTCTCTGTCTGCTTTGCAATTTCCCTCATCAACTGAAGGCCTTTTTCCATTATCACTTTCTATGCATTACAACTCTTTTCAATAGACACAAGAAAGGTAGAAAGTGCAACATGTGCAAGTGGATTATCTTGACATTTGTATGTCTTTCTCTTGGCACCTGATACATCCCTCAGACACTTGCGCAGTCGCCTTGGCACATGATCTCCACTACATATGGTGCATTCACATCTGAAACTGCATACATAGGCTGTCAACTCCTGGCCATTACTCGACACATGACCCCTGGTAAACACCTGGGCGCACAAGGTAACTCTTGTTTTTTATTTTTAAAGTTTTGGGGGTTAATCCCACATTCATGAGGAGAAAAGATAAATGAGTATTGATATGTGCCAATAGCCACAGTGTATTCCGATGAAGTGAGCCTGAGGCTATGCTTTGGAGTTTGGCGTTGGCGCTGGCTTGTGCGTTTGTTGTTGGTTTGTGAAATGGTGCTAACTCTTGGCGTTGAGGGCTTGGAGATTGGCCCTCGACCAATATACCTTTTGGAAAATAATTTTTTAAACAATTTATATTTTGAAAGACAAGACAGAACACTCTTCATGCAGATCGAGGGGCCAATTTTTTTTTTTTAAACAGCTACATGCTTTCGGTGGCTAGAGGTACACAAAAAATGGGTTCTAAGCCACCGAAAGCTCTCACTTTCGGTAGCTAACATAACATGAAACTCTGCTCTTTAACTACCGAAAACAAAAACTTTGGTGTGATAACATTTGAGGTGAATTGAGACATTTATGTTGCTTTTACACCTTTGTTGTGCGTCGTGAGCAATAGCATAATGCCTGAAAAAGATATATATTAGTCAGAACACTAATTCCCCTATTATATAGGGTTCTAACAGTGACATCTCCATGGGTGGAGTCATCACGGAAGAACAGGCCATAAGTCATGCTCAATATCTTGACCTCGTTTACTCACAAACAGGTACCCTTTACGATTTACTACCTTACTTACCTCGTCCTTCCACTTTCGCCACTTCAACAACTCCAGCTGCTTTGCATGCTGCTGACGGTTTGATTTTCACTTTCCAGGCCCAACCACATTCTGCCTCAAGAACCAACCCCAAACCTACTTCTTATAATGTTCAAAATGCTCCATCTTCTGCCCCTCCCACCAACAAGACTTCTGAGGTAAATGTAGTTCAATCTACCCCAGCCGGTAAAAACAAATCCAAAAAGGGAAGGGGTAAGAATAAGGAGGACAAAAATACTTCTCAAGCAGAGAGAACCAAAACTACCCCTGTTGACGATCGGGATAAGCGCAAACCACGATACCCTTGTCTTATCTGTGGTGATGATCACTACACGAAGGATTGTCCACGACACGCCAAGGTCACTAAGTTCCTTCAAGGAGCTCCAAAACCACCTGCTCCGGTCGTTTTGTCCCAACCCTTCCCGTCTCAACAACAGGCTCAGTTGGTCATTCATGACCAACCCTCATCTTCTACTACATCTTATGTATTGATGTGTACTGGTGATTCAAAGAAAAACGACATTGCCCTCACCACTCGAGCCAAAGATTATTCTCCCTCTAAAGAGAAGGTTGATGACTTACCTCCTTCCTTGGTACAACCCTCTCCCGCAACTCCACCTACCAACAATCCTCTTCATCTCGAACGACTGAGCCTTGACACAGTTCTTTGACCCCCCACGGAAGGGCGTCAATTGGAAATCGACTTTCAATCCACATGTTCATGCTGCCCAGAACTACAACATTGTTGAAGATCTGGCCCAAGCACCTTCTGCGATGTCAGCCCTCGAAGTCCTTCAAAGTTGTCCCACACAATGGAAGGCGTTGTTGAAAGCTATCGGTGGAATCGACCCAACGGATATGAATTTAATAATTTTTGACTTGGAAGATCACATTCCAAGGTTACCCCCTCAACTCGCGTTCCAGATCCAAGTGATTGTCTCTGACAAAAACATTTGTTGAACCGTTATCGACGAGGGTGCCTCAACGTGTGTCATGTCTCTTACTTGCTAGAAAGCCATTGGCTCTCTCTCTTTGAATGAATCCCAGAACACTCTTAAAGCCTTCAATGGCTCTGGTTTTAAGCCCTACGATGTCCTTCCTTCGTTACCCATCACGTTAGAAGGCAAAACGGTCCAAGTTGAAGTGGAAGTCTTCGACGCTCCCCTTGATTACAATATTCTACTTGGTCACAGCTGGATCGATTCCATGCACGTAGTTGTGTCGACTCTTTTCTGTGTGGTACGTTTCCCACATCAAGGGAAGGTCATCACTGTCAACCAATTAGCCTTATTTAACTCTGATACCCGTAATGGCAATGTACCGTTCATCGCTAAAACCCCATCGGGTTATGATAACATCAGTGTAGGCCTTATCAAAGACTCTTCGTTAATGGGTACTTTCCCCATTCCACCACTCGATGTTCCATGCCCATCCGTTGCTTCAATCAACATGATCTCCACCTTGATTCACGAACTTCCTATGTCTCACAACCCCTAGATAGTACCTGACCTTGGCGATTATCTTCATTACGGCGACGAAATGCCATTAAGTCCGGTTGAATCCACCTATCAGGCCATTCAATCGGAAACCCCTTCTACCCCCTCTCTTGGTGAGTTATCTCCAGATCCTTTTCGTGTCATTTTTCCCACTGAAGAGATGATCATGTCTATCATGGAGGACACCCCTTGGGATGATGGACATCATCGTTCCATCCTCTTTCTGGAGCAACATACCATTGAGAACTACCAATGGATTTCGACCTTGTCGACCGTTGTTGTCATCTCCACTGTTCCCAGGTCCACACACGATGTGTTTTCCGAAGGGAACTTAAGCAATATCTCACCCACAATTCCCCTCGACATATCCTTCAAACCTGGAATTGTCGAAAATGTCCATATTGGAGCTTCATGTTCTTCTGACGAAGTCATCACCTACACATCCCTTTTCAAAGAGTTTCGTGACATCTTCGCCTGGAGCTATGAAGAAATGTCGGGTATTGACCCTGAGATTGTGATACATGAGATCAAGACATACCCCGACGCTAAACCCATCCAGCAATGCCTTCGTCCAGTTCACCCACGTAAAGCGGCTGCTATCAAGCTCGAAGTCGAGAAACTTCTTAAAGTTGGCTTTATTTATCTGGTGACTCTCACTGACTGGGTTTCCAATATTGTCCCGATCAATACGAAACAAGGCACAATTCATGTATGCATTGATTATAGGGATATCAACAAAGCTTGTCCCAAAGACAACTTTCCTACCCCCTTCGTCGATCAGATTGTCAATGATTGCGCCGAAAGTGAAATCTTCTCTCTGATGGATGGTTTCTCCAGGTATAATCAAATCAACATTGTTCCCGAGGATCAACATAAGACTACTTTTATTTGTCCTTGGGGTACTTTTTCCTATCAGAAACTCCCTTTCGGTCTCAAGAACGTTGGCGCAACTTTTCAACGCGCTATGTCTTATGCTTTCCATGATATCAAGCACATCGTGCAACCATATCTGGACGATTTACCTGCTCACTCAATGCGCTGAGTCGATCACCCAACCCACCTCTGCGCCATTTTCTTCCGCTATCGGTTCTACCGTATACGTTTGAATCCTCATAAGTGTGTTTTCTGCATGGAATCTGACCGCCTTCTAGGTTTTATCATTTCGCATCAAGGGATCTGAGTGGATCCTTTAAAGGTTGAGGCAATCCTTAATCTCCCTCCTCCTTCTACACTTCGCCAGTTACAAATTTTGCAGGGGAAAGCAAACTTTCTTCGTCATTTTATCCCAAATTACGTCGAGATAACTCGTGGATTTACGCAGTTACTAAAAAAGGGGTCTGAGATTGTATGGGATACCATCGCCAA
Organism: Picea mariana; assembly: GCA_032191745.1. Taxonomy (NCBI): domain Eukaryota; kingdom Viridiplantae; phylum Streptophyta; class Pinopsida; order Pinales; family Pinaceae; genus Picea; species Picea mariana. The sequence continues at coordinate 314,909 of JASDQU010104665.1, read as the reverse complement.
CAATGCTTTCGAAGCTTTGAAATTGTCCCTAGCGCGTGCTCCACTTCTCTTTCCCCCGATTACAGTCACAATTATTTCCTTTACCTTGCTGCCTCGGATTACACCATTGGTATGGTTCTCATCCAAGAGGATGATGCTAACGATGAACATGTTATCTACTACTTGAGTCGCAACTTAAAGCCTACCGAAATCAAGTATTTACATGTCGAAAAACTGGCCTTGGCTGCCGTCCAAGTCGTCCAATGCTTCTGGCACTATATCCTCTCGCACAAGACTACAGTGATTTCTAACTACAACTCTATGCAAAACATTCTCACACGTCAATTTCTAGGGGGAAAATACTCCAAATGGATTGTGATACTCCAGGAGTTTGACTTAGAATTCGAACGCGCCAAGTCTAAGAAGTCCTTAATGTTTGTTGAGTTGATATGTGAATTTCCCTATTCTGAAATGGAAAATGTAGCAGCTGATTCATTACCTAATGAATCCCTTTTCCTCATCAACACTGATGATATTTGGTATGGCGATATCATTATATATCTCCAAACCCAGAATTTTTGGCCAACTTTGTCCAATACTGACCGACGTCGAATACGATACCAAGCTCGTCAATATATTATCCTTGGGGATACTCTTTATCGTCGGGGGATTGACTATGTTTTTCGGCGCTGCCTCACATTCGACAAAGCCAAGAGAGCTCTGAATGACTACCATTCTGGAGCTTGTGGTGGTCATATGTCTGGGTATGCTACTGCCTAGAAGATCTTACGAGAAGGGTATTTTTGGCCTTCTTTATTTAACGACTGCATAATCGCCGTTCAAAAATGCCATGCTTTCCAGACCTATAATAAAAAGATACGGTCTTATCCCACTCCTCTTCACCCTATGGTCTCTGTTGGTCCCTTTGCGAAATGGGGCATCGATTTCATGACATGTCACCCCCACTCGGCCGAGGGGCATGGATACATCATTGTAGCCATATATTACTTTACGAAATGGGCCGAGGCGATGCCGACATTTGACAACACTGGAAAGACTGCAACATTATTCATTTTTAATCACATCATAGCTTGTTTTGGTGTTCCCCAGGCTATCATCACTGATCACGGTAGCCACTTTCGAAACTTCATGATGTCCGAACTTACTGAAAAGTTGGGTCTTCGCCATGAAAACTCAACGCCCTATTACCCACAAGCCAATGGCCAAGTCGAAGCAATTAACAAAGTTCTCATAACTATGCTCTGACGAATGATAGGGATTCACAAAACAAGTTGGCACACAATGTTGTTTTCGGCATTGTGGGCTTACCAGACATCCGTCAAGTCCGATACTGAGTTTACACCTTTCCAGTTAGTCTATGGTTTGGAATCCATTCTCCCAATTGAATGCGAGATACCCTCTTTAAAACTAGCTATTGAACTCCTACCAAACACTTCTGCTGAGGAAGAACGTATATTGTATCTTATGCGATTAGACAAAACTCGACGCTACGCTACCCTAGTCATAGAAGCTCAAAAAAAACGTGTCAAGGCCCAATACGACAAACATGTCAAGCCTCACATTTTCTCTGAAGGAGATCTCGTTCTCATCTATGAACAAGATCGAGATATGCTAGGAGCTGGAAAATTCAAATCTATGTGGCAAGGTCCTTATATCATTTGACAAGTGTTGGAAAAAGGGGCTTATGAGTTAGTAGATTACAATGGTATCCCTTTGAGTGAACCCAAGAATGGGTTGTACTTGAAGAAGTACTATGCATAAAATCATCTGTGCACGAGTGCTTGTATTTTTATTGTATCATACTTCTTGTGTGTTACTATATCTTGCTTTTGTCGTTATCTGGTCTCTTCCCTTATGTGACATTGTGTTTGATTTCCAGATGTCGGAGTCTTCACTACCCTACATTGGCTTCGCTGATGGCACTAGCCGTAGTACTCAGAACCTTACTTCCACTGCATGGGCAATCTACGCCCCTACAAACGAACTTGTCTCCTTACGAGGTGTGTGTCTCGGCTGTGCGACCAATAATATTGCAGAGTATAGCGTCGTTATCGAATTGTTGATCGATGATATCTCGCTCGAAATCCGTCATTTGGTTGTGCGACTCGATTCGCAGCTAGTAGTACTACAGTTAAGTAATGTCTGTACTATTCAAAGTCCTACTTTGTTACGGGTGTATTTGTGAATTCGCCTCTTGGAACGTTATTTTGATTATATTGAATATCAACATATTCCTATATGTCTAAATACATTAACTGATTCATTAGCTAACTATGTATTAGACAAACATTTGGATCATTTATAAATCAATCACATCAATTTTCACACAACACAAGATAAACCGGTAGAATCCATTTGTATATATAACGATCAAAAGAGTTTTTTACAAAAAAGTTTTGTCCAAGGACCAAAATGTCAAAATCTGAAGTTCATAGCTTCTACAAAGTGACATCATGGATGATGTTCATGGTAACACACGACTGCTCAGGCAACCCTACGGAGCAGTCGACCAATGGACTCTGACACTCCTATTGTGTGACGCTGATAGCGTCGTGGAACCTCTCTAAGAGGCATGTCTCGAATATCTACTGTCAAACCCTCTAGGTTTTGTTCCACTGCTTGATAATCCTTGACATCCCATTGTGGCACTGGTGCTACCTCTCCTCACCATTGAATAGGAGAAGTACCAGGAGGTCGGTAAGGTCCCACATCTGTGTCATCAAAAATGATTTTTTCATTTAGTCTTTAGACGAACATATAAAAAACATTTGCATATGATAAAATTCACAAAAAAAATTCAAAAAAGGAAAAAATGTGTGTACTTCTTACCAAGTTCCCCCCACTGAGCACCCTCAGGCAGGACTAATTCTGTATCTCCTCGAAAATCCAACCCAGCATAAGCATAATCATTGACCATCAACATCTGTGGTCGCAACCAGTCGAAGAAGGTATCATCATACTTGATAATTGGTCCAGCTACGTGTCGGGCCATGAGCTGACACCATCTCAACATTCTTGGATCTGTGGGAGTCGGAAAATTCCACTCAACCTGTAGCCTCAGTAAGTGAACCCTCTCGAGAAAGAAGGACACTAACAAAGACCCATACCTGAATTTCTTTAGGTCGCCTCATCTGCATTTGGTCAACTGCTTTTTCATACTACGAAGCACAGCATCTGCCCAATTAAAAACCCAAGGTTCAGTACACTCTATGGCATACTGAAAGTAACTATGGAGCACCATGTGAGGAGCAGATCTCCCAGCCATCCGAGCAATGGTGAACAAGATAGTACGGAGGGTCAAATCCTGGACTCCCCAAATATCTACTTTCCCTTTTTTCCTCTCTGCCTTGGGAACACAATGTAAGCGGCAGTACTCACTCATGGGCATCCCACCACCTCTGCTACCAGTCAGGCTCACGTGGTACCCACGCTATGACAATCCTGTCAAGAAGTAAATGTCCTCAATATCTAAGTACAATGTGTGGACCCCTACATGAAATACCTGCTGATCGGGATCCCACATATGCACAAGGTACTCCAATAACCTGATTTTGGCCCTCATGCCCGGGATACGAAAGTACTTTATAAGACCATAGTTTCTCAAAGCGGCAATAGTGGGTGGATGATTTCTGGCAATGGCATTGTCTTCTTCGTGCTCCCTTTCACGCCATTCCAGAACCATTGTGATGGCCAACTACCTGCATAAGAAGCACAAAAAGAAGATTAGTAACTCTATTCATAAATTGGTTCTCTTTCATTGAGCAAAACTTCAAAAAAAAAAATTGCTTTGCGGTTCTCACAGGTGCCATTTAGGCACAATGCGAGGTTCTCACAGGCTACTATGGGCTCACTTGTGAGAATGATCCATTCTCGCAGGTCCCATGTAGCCCACCTGCGAGAATGGCTGAGCGCCATATTAAACCCCAAAACAAACTCAAAATGACAATTTTTTCCAATGAAAATGAAAAATGAAACCATGAAAAGGTAGAGGACAAAGAGCCTACCTCACTGCTGCTAACGGTTCGTCGAATGGATGCTCGTAACTCCCGCAATCTGATGCTAAATTTCAAGGGTAAAAGAGGGGTTTTTGGGCTTAAATAGTGGTAAAGTGAAAATAATATGGTAAAAAAAGTTTTTACTTCTTTATATTAACTTTTACCATGTCATTAAATTTTTATAATTATTTATTTATTAAAACATAAACCCTAATTCCCTTTTGAGTGTAACTTTTGCAGGCGTAACGACTTCGATGGTCATGTACAGGGATGCGGACATATTTTTTCTTCTTCCTTACATGTTTTGCTTGTTTTTTATGGTTTTTTTATAAAACCTCGAGCTGGGTCTTTGTCCATTCTCACGCTTGAAAATACATGAGAACGCGATCGAGCATACTTTTATCACTTTTTCAGGCTCAACAAGGTTATACGAAAAAGGAACCCCCCTGGAGTCCTCTTTAAGCTCTATTCAGACTCTCTAAACATGAAGAGATAGCCGAGCGACCTTGCTATTTTCACGCTCGATAAAGTATTTGAAGAATGTGTCTGGTGAGCGATAATTTATCTCTTTTTCGGTCTCATCAGACTATTTTATGAAAAAGGAACTGAGAGAGTTCTGTTTTAAGTGTTTTTCCAGACTCTATAATCATGAAAAACCTTCAAGTTTTCTATCTTTGGACTTGTTAAACAAACATTGATAGACCTGTAATGGGACCGAACCACTCCTTCTTAGGGTTCGTTAAACATACTCGGAAGGACTTATCCAAAGGATAATCTTATATCAACAAGCATATGTTGTCCTCCTCAAGCTTGCGTAAAAATAAAGAGGTCCTCCCCATAAATGGTGGGGGGAAATTTGGGAAAGGGATATGTTATCATCTTCATATTAATTGGTAGTAAGTGTCGCTCTTGAACATGACACCCCCTATTCATTATTTGAAGCCGGTTTGGGAAATCCATTTGTCTCTCATTCGATTTGCTACAAGGTCATACCCTGTGTTGTCTTTGAGTCAATGCTACCAAATCATTGGTCATGTCATTCATATGTTCAAGAGAAGTTCATCTAAAACCTCTATTGAGTCGGCCATCTGCAGTTGTCCATTCTCTCCGTGTCGGCCTTCCCTGTGTCCAGTTCAACTTACATCATACTCTTTTTCACCTTCAAAATCTATTACTCATTTCGTGTCATTGATGGGGAATACATCAAGGCTCTCCTGTGATGAGTTTTGTTCCGTTGACTTCAACTCATTATCTGGAAACAAGACTTAGAAATTCTTCGGTACCTTGGAACTTGCATGCCTCAATGGCAGGTTTCCTCGCTTTCGACAGTGGGTTTACATCATTGACCCCTGATCGAAAGATTTTGTCGGATGTTTGACTTCAACTCATTCATTCACATTTGAAGGATTGTACTAGAGTACCTTGGGAGTCATTGACATCAATGGTGATTTCCCTTGCACTTGTTAACGGTTTCATTAATGACCGGTAATCAAGTGGTTTCTACCATGTTCGACTTTGACACATGTAATCACATGGTTAGATTCGTACTTTTGGGTGACGAGATTGAATACCATGGATATCATTTCTTGGTCCAGGCTGCAATGGAATATGTATAATTTGCAACACATAGATCCACTTTGTATGTCTTGTGGCTATGTCGTATTAATTTGAATTTTCTCGTGTAGATCCACCATGTATTTCATCATCAGGAATTACAGTGGATCCTGCAAAAATGCAAATCATTGTGAACCTACCAGAACCAATCAGCCAAAAGGATGTGAGAAGTTTCCTTGGATATGCAGGCTATTACCGAATATTCATTGAAAATTTTACTAAAATAGCTTTGCCATTATTCAAATTACTTGCAAAATATGTACATTTTCATTGGGACACTAATTGTCAAACTACCTTTCAGAAGCTCAACGACAAGCTATCAACAACACCTATGTTAAGAGGGCCTAATTGGGCTTTGCCATTTCACATCTCTACAGATGCATCAAATACTGCAATAGGGGCATCATTGGGTCAAAAGGAAAATCTTATGACTTATGCTATTTACTGCATTAACAAAAATTTAACCCCTGCAGAGTTGAATTACACAGTCATAGAGAAAGAAATGTTGGCACTAGTACATGCTGTGAATAATTTCATCACTACATCACTGGTTATGAAGTCTTTATCCATATAGATCATTCTTCCATAAGATATCTCATGAAAAAACCTATTACTAATGGCAGGATAACAAGATGGTTTTTATTGATGCAGGAATTCAACATCATTGTCTTGAATAGACCTAGAAAGGAAAATCAAGTGGCTGATTTCCTATCTTGATTAAACACCTCTGGTGAGATTGTTCCTGTCTCAGATAATTTTCCTGATGAGCACCTATTTTCCATTTCAATAATAACTCCATGGTATGTTGATATAGCTATTTATTTATCATCAGGGATGTTACCTCCTTCTTTTACATCCAAAGAAAAGAAAAAGATAATTAAACAAAGTGCTAGATACACATGGATTGATGGAGACATCTTTTATACAGGATATGATATCATAATTAGAAGATGTGTACGACAAGATGAGATTTTAGAAATATTAAAATCTTGCCATGATGAACCTTGTGGTGGTCATTTTGCAGATAAGAGGACAGCATACAAAATACTCAATTTGGGGTATTATTGGCCATCCATCTTTAAAGATTCCAAGAAATATGTTAGAAGCTGTGATAGCTTCCAAAGGATGGGAAAGCCACTTCCAACTGATGAGATGCCCCTCAAGCCACAAGTTCACATTGAGCCATTTGAAAAATTGGCTCTTGATTTCATTGGTCCAATAAATCCACCATCAAAAGGGAAGCAGTACATCTTAGTATGTATTGATTATGTTACAAAGTGGGTGGAAGCCAAAGCATTAGTGAGAGATACAGAACAGTCAGTGGTCAACTTTCTCTTTGAAGAAATATTTGTCAGATTTGGAGTACCCCGAGAGATTGTAACAGACCAAGGCGCATATTTTACTTCAAAACCGGTGCAAGACATAGCAAACAAATATCAGATCAAGCATCAAAAATCTACACCCTATCATCCACAAGCAAATGGACAGGTGGAATCTACTAACAAAACTTTAGAAGCAATCATGACCAAGACAGTCCAAATACATAGGAAAGATTGGTCAAATAAGCTTCATGAAGCATTATGGGCATACATAATCACCTGGAAAAATAGTATTAGGTTCACTCCTTATCAGCTAGTCTATGGTAAGCAAGTTTTTTTACCTATAGAATTCCAACTTCATACTTTTTAACTAGCAGCTGATTTAGGGATAGATCTTTCCGAGGCACAAAATGAGAGGATCATGCTATTGAATCAGTTGAATGAGATGAGACAGAAAACAATTGAACACAACATTCTGATACAGCAACAAAGGGCACATTGACATGACAAGTTCATCAAGAAGAAACAGTTCAAAGTGGGAGACTGGGCTTTGTTATTTGATTCAAAATTCAAAAATTCCAAAGCTAAATTTACAACTCATTGGCTTGGTCCATATGAGATTGCAAAGGTATATGACAATGGCTCAGTCAAAATACAAAAAATAGATGATGAGGCAAGCTCATTCACAATCAATGGACATAGGCTAAAGCTTTATAATAAGCCTTTCAACAAGGAAGACTTTTTGTAGAAGATATCTCAACAGCATGAGATGGAAGTGTTGGACAAACACAATCATGTGTCTCCTTCACATTTCTCACATATATATATATATATATATATATATATATAAAGGGAGTTTAGTTGTGAAAACCCAGGCAACTGGCACAATATAAACTCGAATTTTCATTGGAAAACCAAGTCAAACTGGCCAATCAAAATTCTCCAAAAAAATTTTTTTTATTACCTTCTAGTTTCATTTACAACATGCATTTGTACATAACAGTTTTTGAAAAGTTTTTATGTCAAAGACTTGAGGAAAAGTCAATAAATAAGGCTGAGGGGGATAAGGTATAAATTTCTAAAGACTCTTTGAAGACCTTTCAAGCCTTCTACAGATGGCAGCATTCATTTCAAAGAGAAATTCATCCAGCAGAGGGATCTAAAGAAATGCATCCAGCAGAGGGATCTGAAGCAATGCATCCAGCAAAGGGACCTAAGAAAACACAAAGAATATCAACTTCATCTATCAGAGAGACCTGAGGAAGATACTGAGCAAAAGAAATACAAGAAGAACTTTATCAAATTTGAGGACTTGCAGCAACATTCCAGCCAGCTTCAATCAGGCAAACACAATGAGCAAACAAGTTAGTATACATTTTTTCTTTTTAATGCTTTAAAAATTTGGAAAATTCTTCATAAGCTAAATCAATGATAAAAATCATATCTTTCCCCTCCCCTACATCATCTTTTCATCACTTCATTTCATATACCCTCACAACATAATTTTTGTTACTCAAGGCAACCAATTTGGTATCCAAGGGAGCTATAAGAAGAACTTAGGGTTTCACTATCAAACATCAAGAGCATGAAAGATATTCTTGTAAATATTTTATGGTTTCCAAAATCCTTACATACACTTTCAAAACATGATTATCAACTCGATTAGACAAATATATTGTTTTGGAAATGTTAAATGCTCTGTTTTATGAAGACATAAGTTGCATACACATATGGAGACAGAAGTTGTTGTTTGCATACATATTGAGGAAGGGGTCATAAGGAGAATGTGTTAAGCATTATAAAGTGGATGGTTACTCAAAGGAAATGAATCAAGGAGTCATAATTTGGATAAACACATTTTCAAAATCATTTCCTATGATGATTACAAGGAAGAGGGGAAGTACAAAGGTATAAATGAAGAAAAAGGGCATCCTCAGCAATGATAGATCTATACAAAGGCGGTACACTTGCACATCATAGTAACCTCTTTCAAACATATGTCTTACCTCTACAAATCTCTGTTTACAAACACTGTTGTTTCACCCTTTCATTCCCAGGATTCGAACCTTGGATGTATTTTAACATTCAAAAGTTAAATCCCATGTTTTTTTTACCTCCATAAGAAATAATTTTACCCCTGCACTCTCATTTTCATTCTCCTCCAGTGCTCCCTTCACATTCTTCATCCCCATCTCTGCTCCAAACACATGCATTGAAACCAACGTAGCTTTGGTTCAAACACTCCAGCGCCATACGAAATCCAGAATCCCCCTATTTTCGTTCCTTCCTTTGCTTACCCAGCCCAAAAATTCTGTTAGACAGTTTGTTACCCATGAATTTGGTCATCATGATGGTGTATTGATGATGGTGTACTCAGGCTCCTCATAAGAACTTTCTCCTGAGAAAATTGGCATTCATCTCTTCCCAGAAAACATACATTTGAAGAGAGTTCGCAGGTTACTAATATACCAGGGTGCGAGAATGACCCATTCTCGCAAGCTGCCTTAAGATAGGGTGTGAACTTATCACACTGTGCTACATAGCTAGGGTGTGAACTTGTTCTAAGTCTTGGAAAAAGATGAATTCTCGATGGTTCTAGAAGGGAATCTTCTAGAAGAATTGGTTGGCATTCGAATGGTTATCCTTTTACTGGTTTCCCTGATATTTTGGGATCATTCTTATCCAAGTAACCATCTCATTCTCTCCCATATATTGATGTAATTCTCATGGAAAAGGTTAAGCAAGATTCATTGGAGAATTAGTGAAAGAATTGTGTGAAGGACCTAGCTTGAACAGGAGCTTGGAGACTCTAGCAAGTCTATCAAGAGGATTTGATCTTCTTCATACAAGGATTGAGCAAGTGTGTGTGTTGGAGCCAAGAGCCACCGAAAGGGAGCTTGCGAAATCAAGGCGATCAGGTTGTAATCTTCTACTTTCAATTAATATGATACAGTGGCATGTCCTTTTCCCATAAAGCTATTCTCACTTTATTGTGTAATTCCTTGATCATACACATAAGTTGACAGTTGAATATATTTTGCTATCTTCACTTTGGTTGGTTTGTGTTGTCTTGGTCTTGACCTCACGAGAGCACCAGAGCGAAGCGGGAGCAACAGAGACCCTAGGAAGCGATACAAAGGTATGTTACTTGTTCCTTCCTACTAGCTAATTTAATGGTCATAACATAGGGAAAGAGTCATGTCCTGTCCTGTTTTGTTCTAGATCTAGGTGGATCTAGGGAGATCTGTTAGTGTCCGCACCTACCGATTAGTCCGATAACTCAGTTAAAAATCAAATGGTATGTTGACAATTCTACTGTCAACATACATCATTCTCGCCCTGGAGAAGAAAATGTGGCAGTTGAAAGGGAATGCGTGGAGAGGAAAGGCAAAGAGAAAGTGTTCAAGAAGGAGTCAGCTAGGGAAAGGTAAGTGAACCCAATGACAATTTTTTTCGATTGAGAGAAGAACATTTTAAAAATTGAAACCATTCACTGGTAACAAAGGTTGATTTTGAAAGCTGGGTTTCGACACAAGAAGGCATAGAAGTTCTGAACAAATTACTAGGTATGCCCCTTTCATCAAAATTTTAAAACAGAGAACAGTTTGGGGATATAAAAAAAATTTGATGAAATTTTCTTTGTATTAATAGAAATCTTAGACAAAGGAAGAAATTATAGAATTGAATAGACTCTGTAAGACTTGGAAGCTTGAGAAACTTTTGAACAAGAATAGACCTTCTCTTGAGCAGTGAATTTTTCTTCATTCTCTTAAAAATCAGAAGGATGGTATCTAGGTTTGAACCAGAAAGATTTAACCCCTCACAAATTCACAGAGACTGTATGCAAATTCTTGAACAAAACCAATGGATAACCTTCTTTGAGAAATTTGATGGGTGCTATGAGGAAGTTTCTTTAGAATTTTCTCATTCATTTGATGGGGAAAGGGCCACTATTCGAAACCTCACTATTAGAATCTCTGAAGATATAATTGCATAGGTCACTGGATTACCTCAAACAGGAGAAAGATATTTCAAAACTAAGCACTTTAAAGATAAATCATGGGCATCTTTTGTTTTCAGATCTGGAGTGGCAGCAGTCAATTGGAAAAAGGAAATTCCTAGGAGTTGGTTGATTCATCCTTGGGATGAATTAGCCTATCTCATCCAGAAGCTTATAACTTGTGAAGAAAGATTTAGTATTATCTATCTATATCACATCAAGTTGCTACAACATTTAAAAAGTGACTGTGAAATTAACATGCCCTACTTTCTACTGCAAAGCCTTTCTAAGATGGCTAAGGCTGTTCAAAAACAAGGGAGGAATACAAAAAATAGTCTATACCATTGTGGCTTCATTAAAATGATCATCATACATGAGCTACAGAAATAGAACTTGACTTGGAAGCAGTTTGTCAGTGGGAATGGTTTTGAAACAATGGAAGAGGAAGTAAAAGAGGAACAAATCTTGGTTGTGACAGATGATGAGGAAGAAATACAAAACCCCAAGGCAACAAGCTCAAAACAACCTATGGGGAGGAGAAGAACAAGAAGAATGGTGAAAATGGAGAAACAATTCCAAGAAAAAGATAATATTTTCACCACATATGAAATAAAATCAAGGAAACGCCAACAAAACCAAAATGATGAAGCACAACAAGCATAGTATGCACACCTTCAAACTATGGAGAAACAAAGAAAGACAGGGAAAACACAATCATTGGCAAATGATGATTTTGAAGGACAAGAAACTTCTACATATGAGAAAATGAGAGAAGGTGTGAAACAATTAATTGAAGATATGAAAGATGAAACTCAACCTCCACAGATGGTAGAAAAAAAAGAATAAATGGCTGGTGGGTCCACATCAGAACTTGATAAGAAAAGAAAGAAAATGAAGAAAATGAAGAAAAAGATCAAGGAAATTGAAGTCTTGGAAAGGTACTTAAAAACAGAGAATGAAATGTTAAGAACTCAAAGCCATAGAACACAGGAAGAGAATGAAATCCTAAAGAAAAAGGATAAGAACCTTCAAAAAAAAAACAAACTAATTTCCAAACAGGCATACAAATGGTTTCAGCAGAAGAAGGCATACAAAGAAAAATATCAAAGACTGAAAGTTCTTCATACAGCGTAGGTTAATGTGGATACATTGTTGCAGGAAGCAGAGGTTGCAGAAGATTACTGACAGAGGTTCAAGAACATTTTGTTTTTGGGCATGAGGACATGCAAAGTCTTCCTCTTGGGGGAGATGTTGAGTACATTTTTATGCTTCCTTCCACTCCATAAACTATACTTTTGCCTCCAAAACCATCCATTTTGCCTTCATATTATTCCACATTTTCCATAAAATAGCTTATGCAAGGTACATTTATCATTTCTTAGCTTAAGAATTGAATTTTTGAATTTTTGGCATTAAAATTAAAAATTTATCAAAAATTACAAGATTTGACTAAATCCCGTAATTGTTCCTAGGTTCGTGTACTTGCAGGAGAGATGGGTGAAATATGAGACATGGGTCATTATCCTTGATGTAAAAGGATGGATGAATACTTATCAGCTTCTATATTTGAGTTTTCCAAGTGTCCGGTCAACGCTGGTCAAACAGGGCCACTTCAGCAGAAAATACCCTGTTTTAGCATAAAATCATGGACAGTTTTAGATTTTCTTGGGATTTGTTCATATTTTATGGATCTGAAGGGGGTATTCGACCTTCCTAGCATATTTTATGGATCTGATCATTATCTTTAGGATGTTTCTTATCATTATCAGTTTCAAAACTCTTGTATCAATACTCCAAGACATGGACTAGTATGACAATCCTTATGTTAATGAAGAAAAATTTGAATTTGCAGTCTTGAGATCAGTTTTGTGTTTTGTTCTTGATGATGTCTATGATATGATTATGTGAATACTTCTGGAAGTTCCTTCTTAGCTGAGATGACTTAGGTGTACAATTGAAGCACTGGAGGACCCCCTTTGCTAAGCTAGTACACTTCTCCTTTTTCATTCTTTTCAAGCAAATTTTGGTATGAGCTTTAGTTCAGTTTACATTATGTTGTAGATAACACTGTTGTGTTTTATTTGATCAAGTTATTTGGCTGGTGAATGTGGGAAAGAAAAGAATGTATCTCTTGTAAAAGAGTTTAGCCTTTCAGACAATTATAAGCTTCTAGTTTAGTTTGAATGCTTATTGTTTTGAATACTTAAAACTAGTTGAATGTTTTTCTACTCTAATTGTTGATTAATGGTAAGATATCTATGAATACACCTTCTGTAAAGAAGCTTATAATTTCCTTTCATACTCAACACTTAGGTTAGCTTTGATTTATTTCCATTAAAAGAACAAAAGTTATCTCTAAATCCATATATTTTGGATGTGCCTCTAAGTCTTACAAACACCGGATTGACAATCAATTGCACTCTAATTTACATCAGTAGGTTGGGGCCTAACAACCCCAGGTAAGTAGGTAAGTCATTTTGATTCTCTACATTTGCATATTGATTGCTCATATTAGTTTAGATGCATTTCATTTTCATTTTTCTCTACTTACATATTGATTTCATGCTTAGCTTAGAAATTTTTGAAAAAATGTCAAAGTTCTCGTGCACTCTACAACGCGCACATGTCCCCAAGTAGGAGCCAAATGTTATCCCCATTTTGTGGATAAATAAGGAGATTATGTCTTTAGGCCCTTTGGTTGCATATATGGAGTGCCGAGAAGACCTCATGGCCAACAATACCCTTTTGCACAGTTGGAAACCCCTCTCACCACCACAGATGGTCATAGATTTCCAGATGGAATCCACCACATAAGCTGTCTTTCAAAAAGCAGTGGACCTTTCTCCATGAGGTACAAGTCAGTATTATGGTGAGCATCATTTCAATATTTAATCCAGTTAAGTATGTTGTATCTTAGATTGCTCTAGATTTCATGATATATGCTTGGACATTATTCCTTTTTCCCTGCTTCACCTTGGTGGTTGACATTGTTCCCTAGTAAGTGGATTTCCCTGGGGATGAGTTTGCTACTAGGAAATCCCTTAAAGAGCCATCGTATCATTCCCGACCATACTTACCACTTTCCATCACTGTTCCCCTCCATTTTCTTATCTCTTGGGATTTTAGGGTGTATTGACCCAAGAAGAGGTTGTCCCTCATTCTATGGGAAGAAGGGGTTGAAGGCCCAAAGGGATTGATGTTGGGTAAAATATAACATCCTTGTATGAACCTTCCAGATGCTTCACCCAGGGATCACCCAAAAAATCAATGAAATGCTTATATTTGAGTAAAAGTTACCCACAATATAATAAAGAATGATTAAAAGTTTAGTTGAAGGATGGGAGGTCTCATCACGAGCTGACCTATCATGTCCATGAATATCTAGTGGTATGAAATTGTCATCATCTAGTCACCAAACTAGGGTAATGGCTCTCAGTTACATGGTTGAAAGAAAGGGGGTCTCATCACGAGCCAACCTTGTCATTTCCACTAGGTGTTTGTGGGTGACATTTCCATTATTTGGTCACCACGCCAAGGCATTGACCTATAACCTCTCCTTAAAATTATGAAAGAATAAAAGAATGACAATTAATGGGCTTGGAAAAAATGCTTTGTGGATGAAGGTACCACACAACCCTCTACAAAGGAACCCATGAATGAGACACTACGACCCCTTGTATTTCATGAGCCCTATTCCCATTGAGTCTTGACCCCAACCGTTTCATCCACTTTACATGGCTTAGAGAGGGATCTCTTGGAAACTCTCCTTAACCTAGGGAAAGATCTACCCAATAGGACTCCTCGTCAACCCTCCCATATTCGAGCTTGACAAGTCATATAGTGTCCTTGAGAAATTAATTGTTTGATATCGTGATCTTTGATGCACATGCTTAGGTGTCTCATTTATTAATTGGATTCACTTATCATGATGTTATGACTTGAGATCCTTGGAGGGCGTGCTCATTTGTCTTTGCAGGACCTAGTTGGTGGACATTTTTGGGAGAACAATCCTATCTTGGGATATCATGGGGCTAGAATCCCATGGATTGGATGCCAAGGGTCCACATGCCAGATCACAGAGATGAAATATTGAAATCCTAGAGGATAGTTGGACGGACCTAGCCCATGCTTCACTTGCCAAACGATTTTCCTAGGAGAGGAAAAACATCACCTCCTAGGGAATGACATCACTTTTGGGCGCTAGGGTTTGGTGGTGATGTAGCCACTCATTGACACATGGACGTTTTGAAAATAAGAAGGTCTTCACCATGAGGATAATGTCTAGATGTTTGACATGTGGCCTTTAGAGGCCTACCCATGCTTCTCCAACACCAACAACTTCTTCTAAGTGGAAAAACGTCCCCTAAAGGGGAGACGCCCATGTAAAATTAGGGTTTTATTTGTGCGAAAGTGAAACTTTAAATGAATTGTTTGATATTACTTTGTTAGAGGGGGAAATATTAGGTTTGTTGACCTCTATTCTTGTGGTTTACCCCTTAATTTATGGACAAGTCACCTTAGTGACATTTTGTATAAATAAGAGATCAGAAGATCTCATTTGGATATAACTCTCCCTCTTGTGAGAGAACTTCATCTGAAATTTTCACTACACTTGGCATATTTTGTCTCTTGTACACTTGTTTATGGCTATCTCTTGTGAATGGTTGATGGAGGAGTGAGGCGCTAGCCTTGGATGAATGCTTTCTATCTTTTATGGTGGATTATCTTAGAATCTTTCTTGATTTTGGTATGGTATTATACTCTTATGCTATCATCTTTTCAATTCAAGGATTGTTGTGCTAGGAGCTAAGTGGGAAGTAAGGGTATTTACACCCTAATTCTAGTCTCCATCATTTATTGCTTAAAGTTCATTGATGTTGCAAGGGTTTGTTTGAGGAAGTAAGAGGATTTACACCCCTCGTTCTCAAACCCTAAATAGAGATACTTGCCTTGGGAAGTAAGAGGATTTAAAGCCCCAAGGAATTACCATCTCTAGTTCATTTATTTGACTCCATTAACCTAATATTAAAGGCATTATTCATTTATTTTTTGCATTGGAGATATAAAATCATTGCCTTGGGAAACATTAAATTTTGTCTTTTGAAAGATCTTTTGTTTGGAGTTGGTTTTCCACATTCAGAGAAGTCTTCCCCTAATAGGGCATCCCCTCTCTCCCACTACTTTAATTTTTGTTACTAAATTTAACCTACATCCATTAGGGCTTCATAACCCTAGCTACTAACCCTCTCTTAACTCCTAAACTAACCCTAGACTAGCTCTAAAACTTTACTCACTAACTCTACTAACTAGGGCACATATTTTAGATTGATTGTTGGCATTTTTTGATGGTTAATTTTTCTGTTGCATGCCATTGAATGCTACAGACATAAGGATGCAATTTTCTGCAAAAAACACATGTTATAACAGCTTTCTTTGTTCAGTCTCATAATGCCATTTTTCTTTCATAATTGATTGCCTAATTCATTGATAATATTGTTGATTGATATTATGCTTTACATGTTGATTTGAATGTATTAATTGTTGATATAAGTTGTCATATACTGCTGCAAATTAGGGAAAGAAAGCTTAACTTGTTGATCCACACTAACAAATATCATTGCAAGTTGGATTTTCTTATGTCTCGGGCAGGTACAATCATCCGAAGAAGTACTACACCTTTGGGGCAAAAATCACTTGACTTACAAGGCATCTCCTTTCACTTCTCTTTCTACTTAGATTTGACCTCTAGGGGCTCCACTTCCATCTTTATCCATCCCCATCTCATTCCCCCTAGGTTCACCGGGATCGCCTCCCTAGAGTGACCTAGCACCCTTGAAGTATGGGAGGTACATCAAGGTGACATTGGGTGTAGTAAGTAAGAGGATGTATGTCATGTTACATGTATTTTCTACATTTGAATTAATATGTTAGTTGATTTAGTAGTAACGGGACCTAGCGAGGGAGTTGGGTATGTTAAAGATACCCATTACTTTTGAACAAGAAACCTAGGTCACAAATGGGGTCTTTGATAATGATTTTTTTCATGAGGATCTCATCAAACTAAATGAAAATAAGCTTAAGAGAAGAGCCATTATTTTGATTTTTCTTGAGAGGTTGTCAATAGAGAAGGGGACATTTACAAGTGGCATATTGACCATTTGGAAACTAGACGTTGGAAAGTGGAGTCCTTGTGACTTGTGAGTGATTAGAAATGGATACATTTGTGTACCTCTCCATAAAGAAGAAGCAACCCAACACATTTTTTCAGATGGAGTATGGATGATTACATGAGGTCATGCTTGTGTATAGCAATTGTTTAAACACTTTGAATCATAATTTGTCTCTCAACATAAATATACTCTCTTGTTGGAATTTCCTAGGCTGCCAACACATTCCCATGCACATATTGGGAAGTTTGTTTAGGATTTTGGTTGAATTTTTGTATGCGGGAAGAGAGGTTCGCACTCAATGCAACCCATTGCTCGTGTGTGTGTCGAAGTGATCATCTAAAGAGAACTCCCTCAAAGATCCAACTCTTCTAAAGAAGTTCGGTTCATGTTCAAACTGTGCTCTATTTTAACATCTATGATAGTGGTTTTGCATGTCTTTTGCCCAAATATTTAACTAAATACTAAGACCTTGTCATCAAGAGAACTTTAAGACTTGCAAACCCAACAATAATAGTACAACTCAGAAGGAGGGTAATGTTTAGATGTAACATTTACTTGGTCAAATATACTTTATGCCAACTTCCCTTATTTGTTTCCCCAAGTCAATTTTAAAGGAGGATTTTGGAGATATGTTGGCTAAGCTCGAGCCGTGGCCCTAATTGACGAAAATGTCATTCATTAAACACCCTTAGTGGTCCATTGTGGACCACATTTGTGTTATTGGGCGCCCACTAACACAAATGTGGTCCACAATGGACCACTAATGGTGTTTAATGATTGACATTTACGATCCATTAGAGCCACAAGTAGAGCTTAGCCAACATTTCTCCAACATCCTCACTTAAATTGACTTGGGAACACAAATAAGGAAAGCTGGAATAAAGTATATCTGACCAAGTAAATGTTACATCTAAACATTACCCTCCTTCTAAGTTGTATTGTTATTGTTGGGTTTAGAAGTCCTGTGCCAAGTCATGCTTGCCCAAGGTAAGCTTCATCCTTGGAATGTACCTATCACAAGGCATGGTGCACCCACCTTCTACCTCCACACAAAATCCCTCAAACTCCACTATAGGTATATGCCTTCTTTTCAGTAAGTCTAAATATATGAATTTGTGTCAATCTCCCCCATTAATGAGTACTGAAACCTTATGTCCCTGAAGCACTCCTGTCATCCTGAAGGTATTGAATTTAGGCACCACACTAATGGATGCTATTGTAACCTTCTTGTCTGTTGTAAGGCAGGAACCTACGTCTTCCCCTTATTCATTTTACATAGGGTCCACTCTAGGTGGATTTGCTTCTATGTTCTGGATATGGCCGAAATCGTCCTCCTCCTCATCATTAGAAACTACCTCAATATAATGGCCCTTTCCCTTACCCATACATTTGTGCCCTAGCTCCCAAGGTTCTTTGCATGTGAATCATAGTTGCTTCCTCCTTAATTCTCTCCTAGTAGCCTCATCCATTCTTCCCTTTCCTATGTCAACCCTCCTTTGATATCGCCCCCCCTGGTTTTTGGGTGGTCTAGGGGAAAACTTGGTTTTTGCTGCATAAGGCCTCATGTAAGTTGGTAGGATTAAAATCCTTGACCCAAAATTTTAGGGGTTCCATCAATACCTCTGTAAAGAGAATCATTAGTCTCTCCTGAGACACATCTGGCACCATCACTTCTATCCTATGAAACTCCTCTATATAGATCTAGGGTGACCCAGTTTGTCTGAGTTGTGTGAGTTCCCTGAAATGTAGCCCTGGATCTCCCTGATCAAACCTGTCCATAAGCCTCTAAGTGAACTCTGTGTAAGTATTGATCTAGTTATGACCCAAGGTGGTCAAACCATGGTACCACCAATCATGATATTTTCCCTACAAGTACATGATGGAAAACTTGATGGAATTCATCTCCCTCATGGGGTTAACCTGCAAGTAGGTGTCTAACTTCTATACCCAATTTTGCGTAGACACCTTGGGAGACCCATCAAAGTATGGAATCTCCATTTTACCTGCCCTACATTCCAATTAATTGTTCTTCCTATGATATTTTTTGGGTTGACCCCTGAATTTGATACCGCAATATTAGTCCAATGTCACCTGTCTCCTCAATCCTACACTCAAGGCCTCATATTCCCTGGCATATTCCGCAAAGTGGTCTTATAATTCATTAAAGTGGTTACCCTATGGTTGGCCATCCAAAAATGTAGGCATATAGGGTCTAGGAGTAACCCTACTTTGTGATGCCCCCCTTGATGACCCTCCTCCAAAGATTTGTCCCTCTACATGGTAGTGATTATCATGGTCATGATAATTTCTAGTTCCCCCATGGGAGCCACTGGCTTCCTTGTTTTCATAATTTCTTGGACCATTCCCACCATGTTTCATTTGCAATAGGATTGATGCAATTTTTTCCTGATTAGCATTTATTCTTTCCAAAGTTTCCTTCATTTCCACCTGTCCCATGCGCATTGTCTCCTGGTTCTCCTGTAAATGAAACTCAAGTGTATTATGTGCATTGTCTATTGAGCTTTTTATCTCCTTTTCTATACCTGCTAAAACCTGTGGATCACTGTCCTCACCTGAACCCTCCATTTCTGCCTCTGATTCACCTGTCTGTCTTCTATTCCTTCCCATATAGATACCACTTAAATTATTCATGCGCTAATCCCCACAAGCTGGGAGGATTTAACGCTCTGATACCACTGTAATTTTTCGAAGCCAATTTTTTCCCGGAAACAAGTATTGCTTAACTGTTTGTTTGTTGTGATTTGTGTGTTTGTAGGTTTACTTCATGAAGTTGTGCATTAGGGTTTATTATTAGAATATCATTACATGAAGATATATATCTGAACATATAGCATAAAAAAAACAACAAGATACAACAACAAACACCAATATAGAACCAATAACCTCAAATCTAACTTTTATTTAGATAATAGAGAGATCCTGATACAATAGATCTGAAGATCGGGGAGAATACCATAATAATAACCAAGATGGAATAATA
Organism: Picea mariana; assembly: GCA_032191745.1. Lineage (NCBI taxonomy): Eukaryota > Viridiplantae > Streptophyta > Pinopsida > Pinales > Pinaceae > Picea > Picea mariana. The sequence continues at coordinate 294,810 of JASDQU010104665.1, read as the reverse complement.
ATTGCTACAATAATGTCCAAAATTGAAGATAATAGCCTCCAAAGGCTCTACAAGGAATTGGTGAAAGACACAAGATTGATTTCTTTCCCTCCAAGAGCTAGATCCAATCCTCCTAGCTGATTTGTGCCATCTTGGATGGCTGTAGATGTTCAATATTTCATCCTTCCTCCTAGAGACCTCCAAATGCTACCAAAATGGATGGAACAGTAGATCAGGGCAAGAAAAACCCCCTGGTGAAGTCTCAAGATGAATGATGAAGATCTGACCCTCCAAATGTATGAAACCCCTAGTTGAGTTGTGCCCTACTGGATGGTCGTACATACTCAATATTTCAGCCTCCCTCCTAGAGACCTCTGAATACTACCAAAATGGCTGGGATAGTAGATTGGGGAAAGAAAAAAACCCTGGTGAAGTCTCAAAATGAATGATGAAGATCCGACCCTCCAAATGGATGAAACATCTTTCTGCAGCGCACCCTCCTTCTCTCCAACTCGTGCCAAGCTGTGATAAATCATATGAAAGCTAAACCTCCTCCACTTTGGGCTAGAGACGATGCCCTAGGCCATACAGAGAAAACCTAGAAGTCCTTTAGGCCAAAAGACTTCTCCTCTTCCTAGATCAAACTGTTCTTCTTTAGTGGGAAAACTGAATATGATGGTCCTAGTGACAGAGATGTGTAAGATCCCTTTGTAATGTCCCCACTTTGGGACATCATCACAGTGCAAAGGTTTATGATGACCAGAGTAGCCAGATGGATGTTGTAGCAAGTACAGGAGTTATTGAGAGGCGTTGTGGGGTATAGCTTGCATTTTTCATCATATTTCATCATTATGAGCCAATCCGCATAGGTTGGCTTTGGTTCCATTGTATTACGACGATTTCCATGATTTTGACTATTTTGGGCTATAAGTTAATTAAATTCACTGAAGAGTCATTTTGGGCACATTACTTGGAGGAACCTCTCAGTGTAATATCTCATTGGAATTGGGAGGAGAAACACTACAGGATGGGATAGCGAGAAGTGAATTTTAGTAGCCAGGGAAGCCACAAGGAGAGATAAAGTGTTTTTCATAGGTAAAAAGGTTAATTAATTAATTAAAGTGATTTAATTAATTAATTAAATATTAATAAAATGAAATTCACTTTGGAGGGACAAGGTGAGCCAAAAAGTATAAAGGAAAAGAAAGGGCCTCTACTCATTCATTCATGTATGATCATATTTTGATATCTGGCTTCTAGCTAGTGAGCCCAGTATTGGGGGTTTTGAGGGTTTTGACTTAACAAACCCTAGAGGATGATTCGGTGGTGAAAGATTCCACCTAGCTTGTCCCAAGCTTGGTCTCGGAGATGCAATACTCTCCCACACCATTCTAGTTTGGTTCTACATCAGTGCAGGAGGGTTCTACACAAGCCACATGCATAGGAAAGAAGGAGGGTGCACCATTCGGGGTTTCTAGTAAGGGGGGCACACCATTCTTGGAGAGAGGTTCATTGCAGGTGATTGGCAGGGCCTTTGGAGATTCTATCACTTGGGTTTTTATTGTAGGGCCTTGGAAATCAGATCTAGTCCATTCAGGAGGAGTTTCAGGTGCCATTTGATTTATTAGATGCATGGGACGAATTGGAGGAGAGGAGCAAACTTCAAAAAGTGGTTTCAGTCATTTGCTAGCTCAAATCTTCACCATTTCTCTTGGGACTTCACTGGGGAGGTAACCAAGCCCCGATCTATCATTTTAATGGTTTTGTGGAGCATTTGGAAGCATATAGGAGGGAGGCTGAATTATTAGGGTTTCAGGCATCTAGGGGGGCGCACCATACATTGGAGGAGGTTCTAATACATAGGGTTTGAGAGGGATCTTGGAGATTCGGTCACCTGGGTTGTTCTTGCCATCACCTGATCTACTGTTTGGCATATTTATTGAGGTGATTGGACACCTTTGGCAGAAGGGCCAAATTATTGAGGAGCTTCAGCATTCCAGCAAGGCGTGACATCTTCCAGTGTGGGTTTGGCACTTTATACGACCCAGACCTACCTTGGTATTGGTCATCATCTCTTATCCAGCCTTGGAGGCTTATTTTGTATTATCGGGAGATTTTTGTAGCATCGCTATTGTCTATCTTCTTAGCCATCTGTTGAGCATTCTAGATCGGCATCTCATTGTAGCGGGTTCTTCTATTTCATGAATAAAAGAAAATTTGAGATGTTTTGGCTTGTCTAACATATTTCATATGGTTGAGGTATGTTTTGTGATTATATCTTCTTGTTTATTGCTGCAACACATATCTAAATTATCAACTAAACCCTAAGGATGAAATCAAGAGGCCATCTTGCAAGTAAACACATGTAAACAAGTAGATCAACAAAGTGTTTGACTTAATTCCACAACCAGAAAAGTTTTAAAAAGATACCCAAAACCATGATGTTCCTTGCATATTGGCTTGGGAACATTACAGTGGTATCAAATCTTAAATTCCTGCCAGCTAGTAGGGATTAATAGAGTTACAATGAATATGGATATTGTTAACAGGATTGAGGAGTCTGCGAAGGAATATGAAACCATCAATAATTTCAGGGGTCTATTAACATTCCAATGGTTCCTATCCTATAAAAACCCTAGTTGGAACAAAAAGAAGATTGCAGGTTTGGTCAAGTTAAGGGAGGAAATCAGAATGGTCAGAGAGGCCTTTTGGAGGACCCCCACACCCATTAGAAACCCCACACCTAGTAGGAGCACACAACTTTTCTACAGTTGCAAGGTGCCTTGGGAACCAGATCATAGGTGTAGGGGTAAGGGTATGAAGCATATTATTGAGGTGCACTATGACAATGATGATGAGGCATGTGAGGATGGATCGATTGAGGCTTATCTAGAGCAGTCTGATGATGAGAGTGACTCTGGCACAGGGACGAGTCGTAGTGACTCTTGCAAAGAGGATGATGACTCTAGCACGCTTGAGGAGTATAGTGACCCCTGTATAGCGGATATCCAGTCGGATGGACAGGACGATAGCACCAATGTCTCAGCAGACATATTACATACCATTGATGACCTTACACCTCAGCAAAGTGGTAACACTAGTGAGAATTCACATGTGTTAGCACCTAGAGATGATGAGCTTCCTATTGATGGTCGTGACACATATGTCATCCTTCCAGACACCCCTGATAGCCATGTCACATGAGGAGGCCAGTGGCATGTTAGATATGATTGAGGATCCTTGTGTGAGGGATGCACACCATGGACATGTAGATCCACAGATATAGGAGGAGGTCCAGGACGTACGAATAGTTGACCTTACACATACAGATCAACATGAGAAGATGGAGTCATAGATTTTGGAGATTACATTAGTCGAGCAGATTGTGGAGACTGGCAGGTTTATGGATCACTTACTCCCAGGATCGACCTGCATGGATGAGGATGCACTCTTTATCAGTCAGGATGACCATAGCACGTGTCTAGATACATCTATAAGGGATCCAGGTGCAGATGATAGTAGCAGGTTGAGTGCACAGGAGGATACATCTACTCACACCGGATATAGTATGATTTAGAGGGAGCTAGTAGCTGAGGATGATGTGCAGTCACATATGGGCAGACCTAGTAGCACCATAGACAGGGATCAGTTCAGTGTTTCATCTTTTGCAGAGAGTGTTGTTGGGAATTTCGGGGTTGAAACTAGTAGGACTGACACTAGTAGTGAGGGGTATGAGGTAGCACCTCAGCATGACTATGATCAAGAATCACACTACTTGACAGGATAGTTGAGATTCACTGAGGATATGATCATGATAGCCACCAGACGTAGTGATTGTTGGATCATGTTGTCATTGATGCCAATGGTTTGTCATTGATGCCAATGGTTTGATTACTTGGGAGATGGTTGGATCATATGTCATTGATGTAAATGGTTTGGTTTGATTGATGTCATTGGTTGATGTCAAGTAATTGATTGATATGATTCCCTTGATGAGAATGTTATATGTCCAAGTGGAAACCAATCGATGCAAAGGTAAACAAATGGATGAACTCCAAAGTGGTCCCCTTATGGTGAAAG
>JASDQU010104665.1:262975-285864 GCA_032191745.1 Picea mariana | reverse complement strand
AGCAAACTTCAGAAAGTGGTTTCAGTCATTTGCTAGCTCAGATCTTCACCATTTCTCTTGGGACTTCACCAGGGAGGTAACCAAGCCCCAATCTATCATTCTAGCAATTTTTTGGATCATTTGGAAACATCTAGGAGGGAGGCCAAATTATTAGGGTTTCATGCATCGAGGGGGGTGCACCATACATTGGAGGAGGTTCAGATTCATAGGGTTTGAGAGGGATCTTGGAGATTCGGGCACCTGGGTTCTTTCCATCACCCGATATACTGTTTGGCATCTTTCTTGAGGTGATTGGACACCTTTGGCAGTAGGGCCGAATTATTGAGGAGCTTCAACATTCCAGCAGGGCGTGACATCTTCCAATGGGGGTTTGACACTTCATATGGCCTAGATCTACCTTGGTATTGGTCATCATCTCTTAGCTAGCCTTTGGAGGCTTATTTTGTATTATCGGGAGCTCTTTTTAGCAGCTCTATTGTCTATCTTCTTAGTCATCTGTTGAGCATTCCAGATCGACATCTCATTGTAGAAGGTTCTTCTATTTCATGAATAAAAGCATATTTGAGATGTTTTGTCTTGTCTATCATATTTCATATGGTTGAGGTATGTTCCATGATTATATATTCTTGTTTATTTCTGCAACACATATCTAAATCATCAACTAAACCCTAAGGCCGAAATCAAGAGTTCATCCAGCAAGTAAACACATGTAAACAAGTAGATCAGCAAAGTGTTTGACTAAATGCCACAACCAGAAAAGTTTTAAAAAGACACCCAAAACCATGATTTTCCTTGCATCTTGGCTTGGGAACATTAAACCCTTCTGTGAAAAGGGAAAATTTGAAGATATTATAGGTGTCAACCGAGAAGGAGGATCCTCCCATCATTTTGAATACTATGTATCTCGATCGGACAAGGGACAAGACCCCTCCTTTCTATCTTTCATTAGGCATGAAAGGCCTCCTATTGAAAAACTACATGCTTGATTTAGGAGCCTCAACAAATGTCATGTCATTGAAGGTGATGAAACAACTAGGTTTGAAGACAACACGACCTTATGGAAATGTTTCTGCTATTGATTCAAGAAGACTCAAGGTCTTGGGGGTGTGTGAAGACGTTGAGGTATTTTTGATAGATTTTCCACATATCAACGTCCTCATGGACATATTGGTGATCAATGTTTGGGATGCCTGGGGGATGCTCTTGTCAAGGACCTAGTCCTCAACACTTGGAGGTTTCCTTAGCATGAACCTTACACATGGATATATTCCCATGGGTAATGGAACGTATGAGATATTACATAACAACGAAAAGAAAGATACACATGTGATGGATCTGAGGGGCCCTAATTATGTTAGTGAACACTACTATGATATGTCTCCACACATTATTGAGTATGATCCATCTTGACTGCTAAAGAGTGCATCCTCATCCATGCAGGCCGATCCTAGAAGTAAGTGCTCCATAAACTTGTCATCATCCACAATCTGCTCAACTAATGGAGTCTCCAAAAGTTGTGACTCAATCTCCTCATGTTGATCTGTATGTGTAAAGTCAATTGTATGTATGTCTTGTACCTCCTCCTGGATCAATGTATCTACACATTCTTGGTGTGCATCCTTCATGCATGGTTCCTCTATGCTACTGCTATCCTCATATGTCATGGATATCATGGGAATCTAGAAAAATGGAAGATGTGTTATGGCCACCATAGGAAGTTGGTCATCTGTAGGTGCTAACACATGTGAATCCTCACTAGTGTCACCACTCTACGGAGGTGTAGGGTCATCAATGGTATGTGATATGCCTGCTGAGACACCAATGATATCATCATGTCCATCCAACTGTTTCTCCAATGTGCAAGGGTCACTATCCTCCTCAAGCGTGCAAGCATCACTAGCCTCTATGCAAGAGTCACCATCACTAGCCTCTGAGGTAGAGTCACTATCACTAGCCTCTGTGCAAGAGTCACTGTCATCATTAGACTTCTTTGAATCAACATCTATTGCTCCATCCACACACACCTCATCCCCCCTGTCAAAGTGTGCCTCCATAGTGTGCTTCTAATCCTTATCCCTACACTTACGATCTGGTTCCCATGGCCCCTTGCAATAGTGGAAAGGTTGTGTGCTCCTAATGGGTGTGGGGTTTCTCTATTCTTCCCACCATGTAGTTGCTTATTTGCTCTTTTTGTCTGCTATGATGATCCTGTGTAAAATATCCTCTTTTCTCCAATGGGGATTTCCATAGGCTACATAATGTTGGAAGGTTATTAGGGCCTTAGCTTCCTCGCTAAGGCCGGAATATATTACCTCCAAGCATGTTATCTCAAAGGATATATTGTCCATTCCTTACCATCTATCCATTTCTGAGAGACCCCTCAGGCTGGCAGGATTTTAAGCTCTGATACCACTGTAATGTTCCCAAGCCAAGATGCAAGGAACATCACGGTTTTGTGTGTCTTTTAAAACTTTTACTGGTTTTAGTATTTCGTCAAACACTTCGCTGACCTACTTGTTTACATGTGTTTACTTGTTGAATGGCCTCTTGATTTTGGCCTTAGGGTTTACTGATGTGTTTATATGAGTGTTTTCAGCAATAAGCAAGAAGATATAATCATGGAACATACCTCAACCATATGCAACATGAGACAAGCCAAAACATCTCAAATCTGCTTTTATTCATGAAATAGAGGAACCTGCTACAGTGAAGATGCTGATCTAGAATGCTCAACAGATGGCTAAGAATATAGACAATAGAGCTGCTACAAAAAGCTCCTGATAATACAAAATAGGCCCCCAAAGTTGGATAAGAGATGAAGACCAATGCAAAGGTAGATCTAGGCCATATGAAGTGCCAAACCCCCACTGGAAGATGCCATGTCTTGCTGGAATGTTAAAGCTCCTCAATAATTCGACCCTGCTACCAAATGTGTCCAATCACCTCAAGAAATATGCCAAACAATAGATCGGGTGATGGCAAGAACAACCCAGGTGCCCGAATCTTCAAGATCTCCCTCAAAACCTATGGATCTTAAACTCCTCCAAGATATGGTGTGCCCCCCTAAATACCTGAAACCCTAGATAAATTGGCCTCACTCCTGAATTCATCCAATGCTCCAAAAAACCACTAGAATGATAGATAGGGGCTTGGTTACCTCCCCGGTGAAGTCCCAAGCGAAATGGTGAAGATATGAGCTAGAAAATGACTAAAACCAATTTCTGAAGTTTTCTCCTCTCCTCCAATTCATCCCATGCATATAATAAATCAAATGGCACCTAAAATTCCTCATGAATGGACCAAATCTGATGTTCAAGGCCTGCAATGAAAACCCAGGTGATAGAATCTCCAAAATCCCTGTCAATCACCTGCAATGAATCCCTCTCCAAGAATGGTGCGCCCCCCTTGCTAGAAACCCCCAATGGTGTGCCCTCCTCCTCTTCCTATGCCTGTGGCTGGTGTAGAACTCTCCTGCACTGATGTAGAATCGAACTAGAATGGTGTGGGAGAGTATTGTATATCTGAGACCAAGCTTGGGACAAGCTAAGTGGAATCTTTCACCACCGAATCATCCTCTAGGGTTTGTTAAGTCAAATCCCCCAATGCTGGGATCACTAGATAGAAGCCAGATATCAAAAAATGATCATACATGAATGAATGAGTAGAGGCCCTTGCCTTTCCTTTATACTTTTTTCTCACCTTGTCCCTCCAAAGTTACTTTCATTTTATTAATATTTAATTAATTAATTAATTAACCTTTTTACCTCTCAAAATCGCCTTATCTCTCCTTGTGGCTTCCCTGGCCACTAAAAGTCACTTCTCAGCATCCCATCCTATAGTGTTTCTTCTCAATGTAATGATGTCCCAATGTGGGGACATTACAATGCCAGATCACAGAGATGAAATATTGAAATCCTAGAGGACATCTGGATGGACCTAGCCCATGCTTCACTTGCCAAACGATTTTCCTAGGAGAGGCAAAACGTCACCTCCTAGGGAATGACATCACTTTGGGGGGCTAGGGTTTGGTGGTGATGTAGCCACTCATTGACACATGGACATTTTGAAAAGAAGAAGGTATTCACCATGAGGAGATTGTCTAGATGCTTGACATGTGGCCTTTGGAGGCCTACCCATGCTTCTCCAACACCAACGACTTCTTCTAAGTGGAAAACATCCCCTAAAGGGGAGACGTGCATGTAAAATTAGGGTTTTATTTGTGCAAAAGTGAAACTTTAAATGAATTGTTTAATATTACTTTGTTAAAGGGGGCAATATTAGGGTTGTTGACCCCTATTCTTGTGGTTTACCCCTTAATTTATGGACAAGTCACCTTAGTGACATTTTGCATAAATAAGAGATCATAAGATCTCATTTGGATATAACTCTCCCTCTTGTGAGAGAACTTGATCTGAAATTTTCGCTATACTTAGCATATTTTGTCTCTTGTACACTTGTTTATGGCTATCTCTTCTGAATGGTTGATGGAGGAGTGAGGCGCTATCCTTAGATGAATGCTTTCTATCTTTTATGGTGGATTATCTTAGCATATTTCTTGATTTTGGTATGTTGTTCTACTCTTATGATATCATCTTTTCAAGTCAAGGATTGTTGTGCTAGGAGCTAAGTAGGAAGTAAGAGTATTTACACCCCGATTCTAGTCTCCATCATTTATTGCTTAAAGTTCATTGATGTTGCAAGGGTTTGTTTGAGGAAGTAAGAGGATTTACACCCCTCGTTCTCAAACCCTAAATAGAGATACTTTCCTTGGGAAGTAAGAGGATTTACACCCCCAAGGAAGTACCATCTCTAGTTCATTTATTTGACTCCATTAACCGAATATTAAAGGCACTAGTCATTTATTTTTTGCATTGAAGATATAAAATCATTGCCTTGGGAAACATTAAATTTTGTCTTTTGAAAGATCTTTTGTTTGGAGTTGGTTTGACACATTGAGAGGAGTCTTCCCCTAATAGGGCATCCCCTCTCTCCCAATACTTTAATTTCTGTTACAAAATTTAACCTACAGCCATTAAGGCTTCATAACCCTAGCTACTAATCCTCTCTTAACTCCTAAACTAACCCTAGACTAGCTCTAAAACTTTACTCACTAACTCTACTAACTAGGGCACATATTTTGGATTGATTGTTGGCATATTTTGATGGTTAATTTTTCTGTTGCATTCCATTGAATGCTACGGACATAAGGCTGCAATTTTCTGCAGAAAACACATGTTATAACAACTTTCTTTGTTCAGCCTCATAATGCCATTTTTCTGTCATAATTGATTGCCTAATTCATTGATAATATTGTTGATTGATATTATGCTTTACATGCTAATTTGAATGTATTACTTGCTGATATAAGCTGTCATCTACTGCTGAAAATTAGGGACAGCAAGCTTAACTTGTTGATCCACACTAGCATATATCATAGCAAGTTGGATTTTCTTGTGTCTCGGGCAGGTACAATCATCCGGAGAAGTACTACACCTTTGGGGCAACAATCAATTGACTTAAAAGGCATCTCCTTTCATTTCTCTTTCTACTTAGATTTGACCTCTAGGGGCTCCACTTCCATCTTTATCCATCCCCATCTCATTCCCCCTAGGGTCATCGGGATCGCCTCCCTAGAGTGACCTAGTCACCCTTGAAGTACGGGGTGTACATCGAGGTGACATTGGGTGTAGGATTCCTAGTTGCAACACTTGATTTTGTGGTTGGGTTGGGATTTTCCCAACCTACGACTTTTGTGATAACATGGCCAAGGGAAAAAGAGGCATAGAGAGCCATGAAATCTTTGTACCAAATATTACAAAAAATAAAGGGAGTAAGCCCCATTTGAAGATTGTTTTCCCATTTGAGTTTCTAAGGTAAACATTATATACATTGTGATTTGGTTTGCTTTGTGAATTTCCTATATTGTTCTTGGTTTTGATGCTTGCTTCACTTTTGAAATGATGTGTGGATTTCCATTTAATATTCATACAACATTGTAATTCAATAATTGATCGCTAGTGGCATTTATCGATTGTGGATCGTTGTCTATGATTCCATAAAGAGAGGGGGCTTAATGGGGGTTTTGAGGGGGTTTCCATATACCTTGAGTCTTAAGCCATCTTTATTACTACGTTTGTCATTTAGTTATTTATCCCTTTGACTTATTCATCACTCAGTCATTGAATTCATGTAATAGGTTGGGTGAGGAAGTCAGACCACTCATTTATGACAACATAGGTTGAGTGTAATCATCCTTGGTGGAAGAGTAAGAGTCAAGGAAGCATCGAAGAAGAGAAAATTTGAGTAGGAAGAAGAGTAGGTTTTTCAGTTAGCAAGAAGTGAGGAAAACCAGAGCTGAGTGCTGAAAAAGAGTAGCCAACCATACTATGTATTAAAGACAACTTGTTAAAGCTAGTAGTTATCCTGAGAATTAGGTTGTTATGCATGTGAGTGATTTTATGGTGAGAAATTACCCAAAGATAAATTGTAAATGCTCTATGAGCACTTATGTTATAGATAGATTTCTTAGAACCCACAATAGAGAGATTCATGATCGGTCTATGTTGGAGCCCTGGAGGGGAAGGAGATTGTCTAAAGAACTGCAATGCAAAGAATGAAATATCATCCCTTAGGTTGTGTATATTGATGGGGATGAGATTTGGGTGGTTGGAATTGTTGTAAGAGTCACATCACTGTGTTTTTCTGAGTTTTGATCTATTACAGTAGACTGCGGACACCCATAGGATCCTCTCCATCCTCTTGGATTGATAGACATAGCTCAGGAGTGAATTTTTGTGGAGAGAATTTGAGTAGCATAGTCTATTGTTGGGTGGAATGTCCTTTGTCTGTAGTCGGTTGTGTAAATCATTTTTAAGAGATAAGTGTTTTGATCACTATGTCGATTACAATTTTAATGCTATGATTGAATGTTGAATTTACTCTGTATTTTGTATGTATGAATGTTTTTGTGTGTTTAATCATTTTCATTCTATTTTTAAGAATTAATGATATTAGCATGAGTGTGTGTGTCATGTTACATGTATTTTCTACATTTGAATTAATATGTTAGTTGATTTAGTAGTAACAATACCTAGCAAGGGAGTTGGGTATGTTACAGATACCCATCACTTTTGAACAAGAAACCTAGGTCACAAATGGGGTCTTTGATAATGATTTATCTCATGAGGATCTCATCAAACTAAATGAAAATAAGCTTAAGAGAAGATCCATTATTTTGATTTTTCTTGAGAGGTCTTCAATAGAGAAGGGGACATTTACAAGTGGCATATTGACCATTTGGAAACCGGACATTGGAAAGTGGAGTCCTTTCTCAACCTTATAAAAGTAAGGCTAGGGTGAAGGAGAAAGAGACTTTACTTTGTCAGATTAATCGAGAGAGATTGATTTGAGACATAGACAGGTGGGTCATGAAGGACTATGATTCAAGGATCTCTTGGATAGATGAAGGACATCCATCTAGATATCTAGGCCAAAGGAAGAGAGAGAACAGTCGTACAAAAGAAGGATCAATGGTCGTGGAACAATGCTAGGTTTTTGGAATAGTCGTTCATGCAGAGAGAGTTTCATATTTACAGTCACAGGACAACGTGAATATCAGTGTAATAGTTGCATTGTTTCCATACAAGATTGTACAAAAGGTTTGGCTGCAGATCAAGCTAGACAAGTTTTTGATGTACTTTGTCTTTTTTCTCTTTGGGCCATTTTCCCAGTAATGGAGCCCTTGTAACCTTTGAAGTTATTTGAATGATAAGCTTAGTTGATGGCCATAATATCTTTGTGTATTTTGCATGATTGTTTGGTTTCTAGTATTGCTTCTAGTATCTTTATTTGAGTTGAATATTCCATCAGTGTATGTTTTTTTTGTGAGCTGCTAATTTGATTTGCAGTAAGGAAACCACTACATAACAAAGTACCTGGATGCCAGAGTAATGGATTTCAACACCCATATGCTCAATTGAGAGGCTTTTAGAAAGGGTATTGATTTGTAACTTATACATTTATAGCCTGTAATTTTCCCAAGCCAAGATGCTAGGAACATCACGTTTTGCATGAATTTTTAAACGTTTTCTGGTTGTGGCATTTCATCAAACACTTTGCTTATTATGGTCTTCTATGTTGCGCTAGGGTTATACTACATATTTTAATATGTGTTTACAGCAACATATAAGAATATGTAGCCATGAAACATACCTCAACCATACGCAAGATCAACAATATAATAGACAACCCAAAAATGCCTCAGATATGATCTTATTCATAATATTAGAAGAACCTGATACAATGGATCTGCAGATCTGGTACAATATAGCTAAGAGCTAATAGAAAGGTGAATATGATCCTCAAAAATATCAAGGATAGAAGATACAAACCTCCAAATTCCATATGGATGCTATAGATGAAGAACATGATGAGATCTCGGTCCATTGAAGTGCCAAACCCCAAGACTGGTTAAGTCACGCCCTACTGGAAGACTGAATACCCTCAACAATTTTGCCTTGATTCTCAAGGCCTCCAAACTCTCTGATGAATATTCAAAACTATATATATAGGTGAGTAGATTCCCCTCCTAAAGTCTCAGACCGAAATACCAAGGGATTCTCCTCCAATTATTGAATCCCCAAGTGGAGCTGCGCCCTCTTAAATACTGTCAAACCCTAATATTTTGGCCATGATGAAGGAGACCTCCAAATGTGCTAAAACTCCCCAGAAAGATATATCAGGGCACTGTAAGCCTATAGGTGAAGTCTCAATATCATATCTGGAGTATAACCCCTCTAAACTGAATAGATATGAATCTGAATAATGCCCTCCTCCTGTCAAAACATGTCAATGCTCTAGAAAATCATCTGGCAAGATTACCTCTCTCAAAATGAACTAGAAATAATGACCAAGACCCTACAACGAAAACCCAAGTACTAGAATCTCCATAATTCCTTCCAATCTCTTGGATCGAAGTTCTGTCTCATCAATGGTGTGCCCCCCTTACTGGAAACCCTCAATGGTGCACCCTCTCTCTTCCTGTACCTGTTGTTGGTGTAGAAATCTCCTTAGACTGAGTAGATATGATGTATAATGGTGATGGAGGAATCTTTCACCTCCATGACCAATCTTGGATCAGGTTGGGTGGGATCTTTCACCACCGATTTGATCTCTAGGGTTTGTTAAGTCAAAACCCTCAAAACCCCCAAGGCATGGGTTCACTAGCTAGAAGCCAGATATCAAAACTGATAATCAACATGAATTAGAGAATAGAGGCCCTTGCCTCTCTTTTATCCTTCCTGCTCACCTTGTCCCTATAAAGTGACTTTTACTTTATTAATTATTAATTAATTAATTAAAGTTAATTAATTAACTGTTTTACCTCTGAAAAGCACCTTATCTCTCCTTGTGGCTTCCTTGGCCATTGAAAGTCACTTCTCATCATCATATCTTGTAGTGTTTTTCCTCTCGATTCCAATGAGCTATCACACTAAGAGGTTCCTCCAAGTATTATGCTTAATATGACCTCCTTAGTGAATTCAATTGACCTATAGCCCAAAATAACTCAAAATCCTGGAAATCGTCGGAATGCAACGGAACCAAAGCCAAGTTGTGCAGAATGGATCATAATGATGAAATAAGATGAGTGATGCAATTCATGCCCCAAAATACTCCTCAATATTCACTTTACTCGCTATAACCTCCATCTGGCTACTCTGGTCATCATAACACTCTGTAATGTAATGATGTCCCAAAGTGGGGACATCATAGTCCTCCCTGCTAGAATATTGCTTGTCCTCAAGCAATAACCAAATCCCTCCAAGTATAATACCAGGATCCCATGTTCACCTGTGGGACACATAGTAGAACCCATCCAAAGATGAACTATCACGCACTCCACCCCCTGGGTCCCATATCAAGATGTGAACTGTAATACCCTATGAATCATGATCTTGAACCATATCAATACTAGGAGTCTCATGCACATGACACACAGCCTCATCCTGGAATGAGTCCATCCTTCAGATCCATATCAATACCAACACAGTCTCCATCAACTTCTCATGTTGCTACCATGTTGAGGTACTGCAAGACCTCCATGAGATACCCTCAAGTGATGTGCTCTCCTCAACACTAAATCTCACTGGAAAGTCAAAATGACTTTTCCCTGTAAGGGTCCACTCACCTCTATCAGTCAGTGATATGCTCAACCCTGCAATCCATGGGTCCCATGCTAGTCTCTGCCAAATATCACCATGTTGGCGTTGCACTACTCTGACCATGATTGTTTTCTCCCTATATACATATCGAATCCCCCACCCCTGGATCCTCAAGATGAAATACCTGTGGCAATTGGATCTATTGTCCAGAAGATGCATCTGTAAAAGAATCTATGTGGAAGTAGTACCTTCCAACCATCTTCGTGCTCGATCATGATCATCAAGAGGGAGAAAATGTCTCGCTCCATAGGACAAGTACCTACAAGCCCACTCAAAACCCACCCAAAGCGGAGTATGTAGCTCTCTGGTGCAACCCAGGTCATCATAAAGTGAAACGACCTACTAGAAAAATGAACTCCTGGATCCCATGGAAAACTTGGAAGTTCATCACTTCCAATCCCTGCTAACTTCTCCCATGTCATACTAATCACTATTGAAAGCCCTCTGTGCTCATCCTCATGAGAATTTATAACTTTGTCTCTCTTTGAGATGTCTGTTATCCCCTGGCCTATGATGCTCCCCATCATGCATCAAGTCTCAACTATCTTCCTAGGATGATCCACCTCTATCCTGATGTACACCGTAAAAGCACTCATGTTAAGTGGTCTCGAACTAGCCACTCTCCATGTCCTCATCCACTGTCTATCTCTCCTCATGTTGTTGTCTATGATAAAAGTGTTGGGAAAGGATAACAGAAACATCTGTAGCTGACTGTAGGACTAGAAAATATCACATGCTTTGGTCAATCCCAAGGATTCGACCAGAATCTCGTCTATCGGTACCCATGATAAATACTCGCATGTAGTCATCATTGAACCCCAATCATCAGGTACAACCAGGGGTAACTCATCCAATTGTCGGTCAACCACTCTCCATCTCTCATCTCTCATGCAAATGCTAATATAGGGAAGGTGATCTCTCAGAACTATGTGTTGCTGCAAAGGAGAGACATCTCCATGCTCTACGAAGTGTGTCCCCTCCTTGCAAGCCAATACACCCCTCTAAATCCCACTATACATCTATGCATGTCTCTGTGAGCTATCACTCACCACTGTATGCTCCTGCATACTCATTTAATATTCTGTATACTCCTGCAACATCATGGATACTGGGTGTACTACTGGTTCAACCTCTATAGGAAGGTCAATTGCTCCTGAGACACAAATGGAAGTGTCCTCAAAACTGCCCATGGCTCTGAAGTCCCCATGCATAAGTGAGTGCTCAACTATCTCCAAGATCCTCATGGAGGGTATCTCCTACGCCTCTAGATCATAACTCTCCATACTCACTAGTGATCTTGGGTACTCCTCATACTCCTCCATCAATTGGTGCTCCTTTGCTAGATCACCAACATCCTCTAGAAATGTGACTGAATGATATATCTAAGCCTCCATTAAGATAGATGTAATGGATCTCTGAAGAATCTCCTTTGATCTAGACTCTATTTCTTGAAGGTTTGTCTGTGTGCCTCTCAAGAATCATCAAGTTCTCTCCAACTCATGGGTGATTCTGTCTACCTCCAACTCCTACTCCCTCAAGCCCCTGTGATACAACTCACCAACCTCCAATAGATAGTCTCTGTCCATCAAAAATTGTTGGTATTCGGCTCTCGTCATATTCATCCTCTCCCTAAGAGTATGGAAGTCATCCATGGAAAATACCCCATCTGAACTATCATGTGCCACCAATTCCCTCCAACAATAATATTCCACCAATGCATGTGTGTCATCAATGTGCCTAGTGGCGACCATGATCATGTCCTCACTGACTCTCAGTTGTCTTGCTAAGTAGTGTGACTCCTGATCATCGTCATGTTGTGGTGCTACCTCACATCCCTCACTGCTAGTGTCAACCCTGGGATCCCCCACAACTCTCTCTGCAAAAGATAAATCACTGAACTGATCCCTATCCACTATGCTACTGGGTCCTCCTATATGCGACTGCACATCATCACCAACTGCTAGCTCCCTCTTAATCACATTGTAACCTATATGAGCAATTGTATCCTCCTATGCACTCATCCTACTACTATCAACTACACTTGGATCCCATACAGATGTGTCCAGACATGTGCTATGGTCATCTTGGCCAATAAGGAGTGCATCCTCATCACTGTAGGTCGATCCTGTAAATAAGTGTCCCATCAATCTGTCAGTCTCCATAACCTTCTCAACTAATGGAGTCTCCAAAAGAGGTGACTCAATCTCCTCATGATGATATATATGTATAAGGTCCATTGTCTCTAATTCATGTCTCTCCTTTTGGGTCTGTGGATTCATATTTCCATGGTGTGCATCTCTCACACATGGCTCTTCTATCACATCTGAAATTCCACTGATATCCTCATGTGTCGTGGCTATCATGGGTGTCTAGAAAGATGGAAAATGTGTCACAGTCATCATAGGAAGCTTGTCAGGTATAGGTTATAACACGTGTGAATCCCCACTAGTGTCTCCACTCTGTTGAGGTGTAGGGTCATCAACACTATGTGATATAACTACTGAAACAAAGGTGCTATCATGCTGTCCATCCCATTGTTCCTCCAATGCACAAGGGTCACTATCCTCCTCAAGTGTGCAATAATCTCTAGTCTCTGTGAAAGATTCACTAGCCTCATCGGACTGCTCCAAATAATTGTCTATTGATGCATCCTCACACACCTCATCATCACTGTCATAGATCACCTCAATGATGTGTTTCTTACCTCTACCCCTACATCTACGATCTAGTTCCCAAGGCACTTTGCAACTATAGCAATGTTGCCTGCTCCTAATGGGTGTAGGGTTAATTTGTGCTTCCCTCCATCTAGATTCCATAGCTCTGTTTTCTTCTGCTACGCCGACCCAATGTGTAAACTCATATTTTCTCCAACTAGGATTTTTAAAGGATACAAATTGTTGGAATGTTATTAGCTTCTTGAGAATCTCATTGAGGGTTTGATATTCCCTCTCACACTCAACAATCCCTCTAGAAAATTCAAAAATATTCATCTCTTCTTATGGAAGACCCCTCAGGCTAGAAAGAGTCTAAGCTATGATACCATTGTAATGTTCCCAAGCCAAGATGCCAGGAACATCACGTTTTGCATGAATTTTTAAACGTTTTCTGGTTGTGGCATTTCATCAAACACTTTTCTTATTATGGTATTTTATGTTGCGCTAGTGTTATACTAAAGATTTTAATATGTGTTTACAAGAACAGATAATAAGATATATCCATGAAACATACCTCAACCATATGCAAGATCAACAATATAATAAACAACCCAAAAATGCCTCAGATCTGATCTTATTCATAATAGTAGAAGAACATGATACAATGGATCTACAGATCTGGTACAATATAGCTAAGAGTTAACAACAAGGTGAATATGATCCTCAAAAATATAAAGGATATAAGATACAATCCTCCAAAGTCCATATGGCTTCTATAGATGAAGAACATGAAGAGATCTCGATCCACTAAAGTGCCAAACCCCAAGACTGGCTAAGTCACACCCTATTGGAAAACTGAATACCCTCAACAATTTGGACCTACTGCTCAAGGCCTCCAAACTCTCTGATGAAGATGTCAAACTGTAGATTGGGGTGAGTAGATTCCCCTCTTGAAGTCTTAGACTGAAATACCAAGGGATGCTCCTCCAATTACTGAATCCCCGAGTGGAGTTGCACCCTCCTGAATACTTCCAAACCCTAATATTTAGGCCTTGATGAAGGAGACCTCCAAATGTCATGAAACTCCCCAGAAAGATAGATCGGGGTAGTGTAATCGTCTAGGTTAAGTCTCAATGTCATATCTGAAGTATAACCCCTCTAAACTGAATAGATCTGAATCTGAATAGCGCCTTCCTCCTGTCAAAACGTGACAATGCTCTAGGAAATCATCTGGCAAGATTACCTCTCTCAAAATGCACTAGAACTGATGACCAAGTCCTTACAATGAAAACCCAAGTGCTATAATCTCCAGAAGTCCTTCCAATCTCTTGGATCAAACTTCCCTCTCATCAATGGTGCACCCCCCTTGTTGGAAACCCTCAATGGTGTGCCCTCTCTCTTCTTGTACCTGTGGCTAGTGTAAAACTCTCCCGAGATTGAGTATATCCGATGTAGAATGGTGAGGGAGGAATATTTCACCTCCGTGACCAAGCTTGGATCAGGTTGGGTGGGATCTTTCACCACCGAGATGATCTCTAGGGTTTGTTAAGTCAAAACCCTCAAAACCCCTGAGGCATGGGCTCACTAGCTAGAAGCCAGATATCAAAATTGATAATCAACATGAATCGGAGAATAGAGTCCCTTGCCTCTATTTTATCCTTCCTGCTCACCTTGTCCCTCCAAAGTGACTTTTACTTTATTAATTATTAATTAATTAATTAACTATTTTACCTCTGAAAAGCACCTTATCTCTCCTTGTGGCTTCCTTGGCCACTAAAAGTAACTTCTTATCATCCTATCCTATAGTGTTGTTCCTCCTGATTCCAATGAGATATCACACTAAGAGGTTCCTCCAAGTATTATTCTTAATATGACCTCAGTGAATTCAATTGACCTATAGCCCAAAATAATTCAAAATCCTGGAAATCGTCGAAATGCAACGAAACCAAAGCCAAGTTGTGTGAATTGGATCATAATGATGAAATAAGATGAGAGACGCAATTCGGAGCCAAAAATACCCCTCAATAGTCACTGTACTCACTATAACCTTCATCTGGCTACTCTAGTCATCATAGCACTCTGTAATGTAATGATGTCCCAAAGTGGGGACATTACATAGCCCTCTGTGAAAGGATTTCTAAAGTGGGTTAAGTATTCTTGGGATTCTTTGAGTTTTGGTGCTCTTTTATACAACTTTTTTACTAGAGGTCTATTCATTATCCCTTTTAATACTAAAGAAAAAACATTGTCAGTTCTTCAAGGAGGGTATTGGTTGTTAATAAATATAGCTTGAACACGAACTTCCACACATATTCAATGTGATCATGCTGGAAGTAATTCAAGATATTTCGAAAAGTAACTCTATTTTTTAATTCACTTTAGGAAAAAGTAAAAATTCTTGTATTTAGTTGTTGAATCTAATAGTGTATTTCATGCATTAATGACTTAGACTAGGATTAATCTCAATTATACATCTCACCGAGAGATTAGCATTTTGGTAGATTAGGGTTTCAGCTAAAATTATAAAGACAAGTCAAGATAGAGAGTTCAAACATAGTTTTTGTTGGATAGGGACAACAACCAGTTGAACAAAACTTAAGAATATGAGAGGAGCCAAATTATCCATCCATACAGTTGTACAGAGCCATACAATATATATATGCAGTCATACATATCTGTATAGTCGTACAAATCCACACACCAAGCTATATATTCTTCCTTGCACATTGTTTCTTCTCGTTTTTTGTGTAGATATTTTTCTAAGGTGATTTTGATAATTGTTCAATTATAGTTTTAGGAGCTTGTGAAGGTTTCCTTGTCAATCTTTGAATAAGGAATGAAAAGTTTATTTTGAGAAATTACATGTGTATGTATGAAACTGTTTTATGCTTCTTTTATTTACTTTTCCAACTATTGTGTGATTGATGCTCTAATATAAAATTAATTTATGCATTGATTAAATTCAAAGATTTATTTGTTTAATTGAGATCATAAGGATAACAGTTACCTGGGGTCGGAAATTTCTACATGGTATTAGAGTTATTTCTCTTATTGATATTATCAAGGGTTTGCAATAGTAAATCAACTGTTGGAAACAAAGAATATCAATTAGAGGTTTTCAATATTTTTTTAAGGAATAATTTTCAAATATAGGAGTTTGTGAGTATATCTCAAAGATGGCATCATTTAGCCTGAAATTCGAGGACAGATTGGATGGCACCTCAACTTTCTTGTCTTGGAAAGTTATTTTTATGCTCTTATTGAAAGAGAATGATCTTTGGAGTGTTGTCGATGATGTTGTGCCTTTGCCTATAGATCCAAAACAATTGGCAACTCACAAGAAGAAGAAAGTAAAAAAGAAGTGGACTATTATGGATGAAGTTAAGGATCACTTGATTCCTCACCTATATGAGAATAAGAGGTAAAATGAAATGTTGTATGCCCTGATTAGTCTCTACCAGAGTGAGAACATAAACAACAATATGTCATTCCAAAACAAACTCAAATCCATAGAGATGATTGTTGAGGAAAAGGTATAGATTACCCTACTCAATCATTTTCAGATCTTGCCTGGATAGAACAAGATAGTTGGGAATGTCACCCGGGGTTTATAGCCTCTAAATATTCACTCAATCCGCAAGTATTAATTGCAAGGACTGAGGTTGATTTTATAATTTAAATACGTTGCAATATAAAATAAGATTTATAAAAGATACTAAAATGTACACATATTTTACAATAAAATCAACATGGAGATCAAAAGAGAAAAAGTAACCAAGTCACAAAAACACATGTATGAGACAGAATAACAATCTGATTTTATTTCATTCTGAGATACCAAAAGTGTTTTTCTCTTTACAAAACCCCTGCGAGGGCATGGACCAAAGTCTGTTTTAGATATCTCCGATGAACACCATACAAAAAGACTCTGATAGTAAAGTAAAATTGAAATTAATAATCTAGATTAGATTGCCACAAACTGTTGTTATTTTGACTATGCAAGCTATCCTTTATTAGCCATGAAAATTAATTCACAAGCAGTCAAGAATACACAAACTATCAAGGATGAATCAACACCTCTAATATAAGAGTTTGAAAAGTGTGTTTCAGTCTTGAACCTTGTTGTCTACAATAAGACCCTGTTGTCAACAAGAGAATTAGGCTTTTGAATAAACTCATAAATGAATGAAAACTGAAACTATCTCATGTAACTAAAGAGCAAACCTTAGTCTTGTTTTCTCCTTCTATTCTCCCTTGTCTCTTCTTCTCTTTGAGATTTTATTCTTTCCCAATAAGTTGAAGTAGTTCAACTACTTTATTTAGTTAAGTTGATTTAACTTAACTAATTAATTTAGGAGAAATAAATAATAATAATAATAATAATAACATAGTTAAGGGTCTTAATTAATAATAATTAAGTACGTGGCACCCCTTGTGACTCCCGTCATTTCTTCTTTTTAAATCATGAAATATAACAGACAAAAGATAATCATTTTTACCATATACCACCCTTGTAAATCCCTTGAATATATTTTAAACTGGATATTTAAATATCAACAATAATTTATATCATATCCAAAAAGAATGTATTTATCCACATTATTCGTAAAATATCAAAAATAGGGCTTTTTGTCCAAAATATGTTGAAAACCATTAAACATTGTCCTCATCAACTGAATCACATAAAACATAATTTAAAACCATATTTGTCACTTTGTGAGGTAATTTTCCTTTTTTCACTATTGTTTCCCTTAGACTTTTCTGAAGTATCCTGTGGTTGATTGGACCCTTGGGGTTGTATCTCATTGATCACATGGGAGAATTCATTCTTTAAATGAAGGAGGGAAGACACATATTTAGAGAACTCAATGGAGGGAGAAGAAGGGGAGTCAATTGCTTTTCCTTTGTCTTGCACAGGTTGGGGAATATCAGTTTTCAATCTCTTACTAGCGTGTGAAGAATGAAATGGCGAAACAACACGGGAAATTTGAACATTGGGATTGACATGTTGTGGTAAAGGTAATGACATAGTGGGCCAACCATGATGGTGAGAGACAGGTTGGTGTACAATTTCTTGCCAAATGTAATTTGCGGGGACTTCGGGCTGCAAAGACACATGTGGAGGAATGAGAATGTCGGGAATATTCTGAGGAGGCTGAAAAGGTGGTCTTTCTGGTTGAGGGTGCATTATCCCATGGTCAACTAAATTAAAGAACCCACCTTGGAATAGTTGGTTCAATTCTTGCGGGTCAACGTCAAAATGGATAGAAAATCTAGGCCTCCTATGGACTCAATTCCAATTTCCCCTGCCTTTGTTCTTTTGACCATTGTTGCCTCTACTGAAAAAGATCATCCTATGAAAATTTTTTGTCAGTAATGAAGCTCTTAATAAACCATACATGATAGTCTTCTTACATGAATCAAAAGTTGGCTCCAAAATTGACACGAGATACATGAAAATCCATCCATAACACATCATTCATTAATTTCCATGTGAACATGGAATGATAGGGTTCATGGGAAATATGGAGGGACTGTAATTAGTGAAAAATGGTAGAATGATAGGGAATCAATATACGAATATTATTCAACAATTAACCAAACAATTAAAAGTGTATATAAAAATATCAAGAATATCAGTTCTCAACCCTTTCTATATTATCTTTCTCTCGCTTCCACACAGTGAAGGATCAGATATTGTCATTGAGAGGGGGGGGGGTGAATCAGTGACACAAAAATTATATCAAATTTTTATTTATTAATGCACACAAAATTTTAACACGGTATTTTATCATGGAACCTGTTATCACTCCAGGAAACTCTCCTAGGCTGTAAGTCGAAGATGCCTGGTAACTAACTCTTTTTGGGAACTATTTTCTTAATAATTGATGTGGTTTTTGGATCAAGATGAATATCTAGGGACTGGACTGTGTGTTTAAGACTGTCTAGAGATATCAAATATCACAAGGCATTCTAGGAATGCAATCAGACAAGGTTTGATTAAATAGAAGAGAAGATGGCTATTGAACCAAATTATACTTATATAAAACAAGCACAATGGGTTAAAGAACTAAGGTAATAACTTATGATTCTTAAATTAATCAATCAGTTAGTGAGATGAAAGTCACATGTAGATTGAATAAGCACCAATAAAGAAATCATTCACTCATAAGATATCAGAGAACAAAAAAGAAAAAGTCTGACAACACAACTGAAGGAAGCTTGCAATGTTTCATATATTAAGAATAAGTCTCTTTCACAGTAGCAACATGTAGAACCCAAAATCCAACCTTTAGTTTGTCTTCTATCCTGAGCTTTATAGCTTTACAAAAGTAGTTCTGGGATCCTAAAAATAAGGATCAAATATACTAAAAATAGTAACTCAAAATTCAGTGGCTAAAGATGTGGAATGATCCCCAAAAATGAGGTCAATCCCAGATTTCCTGATCTTTCTCTCTTGTTGACTGTTGGTGAAGTGAAGAATAGCCTCCCAAGGCTCAATGATGACTCTCAAATAGAGACAAAGTCGAATTTGCTGATGTGGCAAGGTGCACTGATTTTCTGTCTTAAGTAAAGATGTCCATAAACCTTTGAAACATCTCCTTTCTCCACAATTTGTCAAAAATAACTATTGAGCTAGACTTGATAATTCATTAGACGTTCATTAGAAAAGATCACGAATCTTTTCATTTCAAAAATCTTTGATCTGTGTAAAAACTCGTTCATTCTGGACATAATAGGCTTTCGGTGGTTAACTGGGAAAGCTTCTGGATGAGTTATCCACTGAAAGCACCTCTTTCAGTGGTTAATGAACAGTCGTCCTGTTCGCCTAAACCACTGAAAGTTAAACTTTGAAGAAATATAAAAATTGCAAAAAATGTTTACGTTAGGTCCTCTTTGACGCTCAGGGTTTCTTAGATGATGCAGCGCTGGTTCGTGCAGACCTGCGAACCTCTTTTGGTTGTATGGGGTGTTCTGGTGTGTCCATCATAGTTGTGGCTAAATTAGCCAAAGCTTCCAAACCAGTCTGCTCCTCTTATGGTGACTGCAACTTCTTTAACTTCAGCCTCGGGATCCTGAGCTGTCTATACAGCTTCATATTTTCTTTGATCAATACCATGTTTCTATCTTTAATTTTATCATGCTTCTCCTTTAGGGTTTGATTCAATTTGAACAGTTCTACATTTCTGTTAGTGAGATCTGTGTTGGCTTTTTTGATCACCCTCTCTAGAACTTCCATCTCATAAATATGATGTAGGAGCTTGTTGATTTTATGTGTTCTACCTTTCTTAGCCTGCTTGAGGAGGCTTCTGCTTCTGGTTGCCTATGGGTCTCTGGAGGACTTGATGAAGGTAGATTTGAATGAAAATCTGCATCCTGTTTGGTCTGCATGTTATCATGTATCTCTGCCACCCCCTGTTCTGATTCAGAATCACTATAAGGTAGATTGAGAAGGTTTTTTCCTGTGGTAGGGTTTTTAGATTGTTTATCTTCAAACTGTAATTTCTTCTTGATTCCCTCCTTCTTGCTAGGGGATGCTTTTATAGGATCTCTTGGTATTGAGATTCCTTTCCTTTTCCTGTGACTACTCTTGGGAGTAGGAGCTTTTCTGCCTCTAGCTATCTTAGTTTCTGCCTCTGATGGTATTTCTGTTTGAAATTCATTCCAAAACAAAAAGAAATCCCACTCAATTTGTTTCCTCTCCAGAGCTTCTCTCACAAGAAGAGTAATTAGCCCTTGATGTGATAATCTGCTGCTAACCTTAGCAGGTTGGGCTTTCACTTGTCTTGCCATCTTTGTCAGGGTTTTGTGAAAGAAGTAAGGCAGGTTTATCAGTCCTCTGCCTCTGAAATGATTCAGAAGTTAAAATGGTAATACATTACCCTGTTGTAGTGCCCCTCACAAGTGATATACACCAAAATTGCCTTCAACATGGATTGCCATTTGGGTTCCAAATAAGACATTGGGATGTCCTTCTTCCAGGTTAAATATTTATGTATAGGTAGAAAATAGGATCTGAACTCGGTATTTGCAGGTATGGTGGTTTTAAACCAACAGTCCCTCGTTCTAGATAACCCTGTGTACTCAGCAATGGCTGCTTCATCGATGATAATCTCCTCCCTGCCTATTTTAGCAATCCTTCCATCATAGGAGAGAGCAAAAGTTTCAGCCACCTGTTGGTGAAATGTTGTCAATTTCTCACAGTATGCAAAAACTCCAGTCTGTCTGAAACACTCTGCCACCTCCGGATGAGCTTCCAAAAACCAAACGCCGTCCACCTCAGATCTCAAAGCAGGACCTGCTTTCGACATGGGTCGATGCTAACTATGCCTGAAACTATGGGAAACTAGACGTTCGGGAGGCAATGACTCTAGAAATTAGGCAGACAGTGAAAATCATTCATAAAAACCAGCAGAAAAGGATGACACACACCAAGTTTGGAAAACTAACACAGTTTCAGATGACCGTTTGACTGAGAATATGCCGAAGCTTTAGATTTTCAGTGGCATTTGTATTTCTGAAACTTGAAAGAAAATAGATTCTGAACTTACCTGATAACCCCGACCAGGCTTACTTGACTCAAGATTGCTTGATGGACTTTGTGAAACTTTGACAATTTCCAGAGAACATGGGATCGGGATTCTTGAAAATACGATTTACTGACGAAATCGCGAGCTTATGGTTATCTTCAGCAATCTCCGGTATTCATAATGACTCCTCGAGGTTTCAAATGAGGGAATAACCTGATAATGATGGTTAAAGTACTTTCAACTGAAATGGAGGGTAGCTCCGTGCAATCATACCTGCCAATCACCACCCTGCGTGGATTTGAAATGACCAATGCAGTTGATAAGACACAGGGGCTTCAAACCTTTCGGATGGACACCACGAACGTGCATCATCTCCCCCATGGTGAGCTTTCGGTGGTTGTGTTTCTAATCATTGTGCCAACTTGACTGTTGGCTCGTGTGAAAGAGCGAGCTTTCCATTTTTCCCGTGAAAACACTTTCGGTGGTTACTCGCCTTCTGCTTCGAACCCTTAACTGCTGAAAATGAAGACTTTCGGTGGTTAATGAGCACATTGGAGGCTCGCCTAAACCACCGAAACCAGATATTTTGACTTTTTCTTGACCGAACCAAAAATCAACAATTCTTTTGATCTTGTTTTCAAAATATAGACTATCTAACCTACTTACAGAAATTTAGAAATTAAATTTAGATCACAACCTATCACCTCAAAAAGAAAATAAAATCCACCGATTTATTTGAGGAGATAACACTGGCTCCTATTGGGGATGAACACCTCCTTGTGAGGTTTCAAGAACCATAGAATCAATGCCTTTCCTAAAAAAGAACCTAAAAACTAAACTATCTGCTAGTGTTTCCATTGGGCATGGAGTTATTCAAAAATAAAACTAAGACTAACATTACAATTTCTAGGCTTCACAGCCTTAGACGAAATAGAGTTTTAAAAATCGCCCGTTTACCGGGCCACCGAATATTTCTTCGCCTTCCAGATTCTGCAGTATGAAAGTGTTGTTATTTTGCACCTGAGTAATCATAAAAGGTCCCGTTTACAAGGAATCGAACTTGCTATGCTTGCCTTTGTCCTGCCTAAGAGCATCCCACTTTAGAACCCAATCACCAATCTGAAAACTGTCCACCTTCACCTTTATGTCAAAAGTCTTTTTGATCTTCATCTGATGAGCTTCTGATCTGTCTACTAACTGTTCGCGAGCTTGTTGCAGTTCCACCAAATCAAGCATCCTTCTTACTATGTCATTTAGCTCGGTCTGCTCTTCCTGAAAGAACTTAGCCACAGGAAAAACTAACCGAACGGGAAAAATAGCATCAGTCCCATAAACCAATTTGAATGGGGAAGTTCCTATGGATTTTTTAATAGTCACTCTGTCTGCCCACAGAGCAAATTTCAGTTTGGAATCCCAATTCTTTTTATTTTCCTCTAACAGTTTTCTTATGATTTTGATCAAGCTCTTATTTGATGATTCAGCCA
>JASDQU010104665.1:209856-262955 GCA_032191745.1 Picea mariana | reverse complement strand
GCCCCAAAATACTCCTCAATATTCACTTTACTCGCTATAACCTCCATCTGGCTACTCTGGTCATCATAACACTCTGTAATGTAATGATGTCCCAAAGTGGGGACATCATAGTCCTCCCTGCTAGAATATTGCTTGTCCTCAAGCAATAACCAAATCCCTCCAAGTATAATACCAGGATCCCATGTTCACCTGTGGGACACATAGTAGAACCCATCCAAAGATGAACTATCACGCACTCCACCCCCTGGGTCCCATATCAAGATGTGAACTGTAATACCCTATGAATCATGATCTTGAACCATATCAATACTAGGAGTCTCATGCACATGACACACAGCCTCATCCTGGAATGAGTCCATCCTTCAGATCCATATCAATACCAACACAGTCTCCATCAACTTCTCATGTTGCTACCATGTTGAGGTACTGCAAGACCTCCATGAGATACCCTCAAGTGATGTGCTCTCCTCAACACTAAATCTCACTGGAAAGTCAAAATGACTTTTCCCTGTAAGGGTCCACTCACCTCTATCAGTCAGTGATATGCTCAACCCTGCAATCCATGGGTCCCATGCTAGTCTCTGCCAAATATCACCATGTTGGCGTTGCACTACTCTGACCATGATTGTTTTCTCCCTATATACATATCGAATCCCCCACCCCTGGATCCTCAAGATGAAATACCTGTGGCAATTGGATCTATTGTCCAGAAGATGCATCTGTAAAAGAATCTATGTGGAAGTAGTACCTTCCAACCATCTTCGTGCTCGATCATGATCATCAAGAGGGAGAAAATGTCTCGCTCCATAGGACAAGTACCTACAAGCCCACTCAAAACCCACCCAAAGCGGAGTATGTAGCTCTCTGGTGCAACCCAGGTCATCATAAAGTGAAACGACCTACTAGAAAAATGAACTCCTGGATCCCATGGAAAACTTGGAAGTTCATCACTTCCAATCCCTGCTAACTTCTCCCATGTCATACTAATCACTATTGAAAGCCCTCTGTGCTCATCCTCATGAGAATTTATAACTTTGTCTCTCTTTGAGATGTCTGTTATCCCCTGGCCTATGATGCTCCCCATCATGCATCAAGTCTCAACTATCTTCCTAGGATGATCCACCTCTATCCTGATGTACACCGTAAAAGCACTCATGTTAAGTGGTCTCGAACTAGCCACTCTCCATGTCCTCATCCACTGTCTATCTCTCCTCATGTTGTTGTCTATGATAAAAGTGTTGGGAAAGGATAACAGAAACATCTGTAGCTGACTGTAGGACTAGAAAATATCACATGCTTTGGTCAATCCCAAGGATTCGACCAGAATCTCGTCTATCGGTACCCATGATAAATACTCGCATGTAGTCATCATTGAACCCCAATCATCAGGTACAACCAGGGGTAACTCATCCAATTGTCGGTCAACCACTCTCCATCTCTCATCTCTCATGCAAATGCTAATATAGGGAAGGTGATCTCTCAGAACTATGTGTTGCTGCAAAGGAGAGACATCTCCATGCTCTACGAAGTGTGTCCCCTCCTTGCAAGCCAATACACCCCTCTAAATCCCACTATACATCTATGCATGTCTCTGTGAGCTATCACTCACCACTGTATGCTCCTGCATACTCATTTAATATTCTGTATACTCCTGCAACATCATGGATACTGGGTGTACTACTGGTTCAACCTCTATAGGAAGGTCAATTGCTCCTGAGACACAAATGGAAGTGTCCTCAAAACTGCCCATGGCTCTGAAGTCCCCATGCATAAGTGAGTGCTCAACTATCTCCAAGATCCTCATGGAGGGTATCTCCTACGCCTCTAGATCATAACTCTCCATACTCACTA
Source organism: Picea mariana (assembly GCA_032191745.1). Classification (NCBI taxonomy): domain Eukaryota; kingdom Viridiplantae; phylum Streptophyta; class Pinopsida; order Pinales; family Pinaceae; genus Picea; species Picea mariana. The sequence goes on along the minus strand of JASDQU010104665.1, from coordinate 261,104 downwards.
GTGATCTTGGGTACTCCTCATACTCCTCCATCAATTGGTGCTCCTTTGCTAGATCACCAACATCCTCTAGAAATGTGACTGAATGATATATCTAAGCCTCCATTAAGATAGATGTAATGGATCTCTGAAGAATCTCCTTTGATCTAGACTCTATTTCTTGAAGGTTTGTCTGTGTGCCTCTCAAGAATCATCAAGTTCTCTCCAACTCATGGGTGATTCTGTCTACCTCCAACTCCTACTCCCTCAAGCCCCTGTGATACAACTCACCAACCTCCAATAGATAGTCTCTGTCCATCAAAAATTGTTGGTATTCGGCTCTCGTCATATTCATCCTCTCCCTAAGAGTATGGAAGTCATCCATGGAAAATACCCCATCTGAACTATCATGTGCCACCAATTCCCTCCAACAATAATATTCCACCAATGCATGTGTGTCATCAATGTGCCTAGTGGCGACCATGATCATGTCCTCACTGACTCTCAGTTGTCTTGCTAAGTAGTGTGACTCCTGATCATCGTCATGTTGTGGTGCTACCTCACATCCCTCACTGCTAGTGTCAACCCTGGGATCCCCCACAACTCTCTCTGCAAAAGATAAATCACTGAACTGATCCCTATCCACTATGCTACTGGGTCCTCCTATATGCGACTGCACATCATCACCAACTGCTAGCTCCCTCTTAATCACATTGTAACCTATATGAGCAATTGTATCCTCCTATGCACTCATCCTACTACTATCAACTACACTTGGATCCCATACAGATGTGTCCAGACATGTGCTATGGTCATCTTGGCCAATAAGGAGTGCATCCTCATCACTGTAGGTCGATCCTGTAAATAAGTGTCCCATCAATCTGTCAGTCTCCATAACCTTCTCAACTAATGGAGTCTCCAAAAGAGGTGACTCAATCTCCTCATGATGATATATATGTATAAGGTCCATTGTCTCTAATTCATGTCTCTCCTTTTGGGTCTGTGGATTCATATTTCCATGGTGTGCATCTCTCACACATGGCTCTTCTATCACATCTGAAATTCCACTGATATCCTCATGTGTCGTGGCTATCATGGGTGTCTAGAAAGATGGAAAATGTGTCACAGTCATCATAGGAAGCTTGTCAGGTATAGGTTATAACACGTGTGAATCCCCACTAGTGTCTCCACTCTGTTGAGGTGTAGGGTCATCAACACTATGTGATATAACTACTGAAACAAAGGTGCTATCATGCTGTCCATCCCATTGTTCCTCCAATGCACAAGGGTCACTATCCTCCTCAAGTGTGCAATAATCTCTAGTCTCTGTGAAAGATTCACTAGCCTCATCGGACTGCTCCAAATAATTGTCTATTGATGCATCCTCACACACCTCATCATCACTGTCATAGATCACCTCAATGATGTGTTTCTTACCTCTACCCCTACATCTACGATCTAGTTCCCAAGGCACTTTGCAACTATAGCAATGTTGCCTGCTCCTAATGGGTGTAGGGTTAATTTGTGCTTCCCTCCATCTAGATTCCATAGCTCTGTTTTCTTCTGCTACGCCGACCCAATGTGTAAACTCATATTTTCTCCAACTAGGATTTTTAAAGGATACAAATTGTTGGAATGTTATTAGCTTCTTGAGAATCTCATTGAGGGTTTGATATTCCCTCTCACACTCAACAATCCCTCTAGAAAATTCAAAAATATTCATCTCTTCTTATGGAAGACCCCTCAGGCTAGAAAGAGTCTAAGCTATGATACCATTGTAATGTTCCCAAGCCAAGATGCCAGGAACATCACGTTTTGCATGAATTTTTAAACGTTTTCTGGTTGTGGCATTTCATCAAACACTTTTCTTATTATGGTATTTTATGTTGCGCTAGTGTTATACTAAAGATTTTAATATGTGTTTACAAGAACAGATAATAAGATATATCCATGAAACATACCTCAACCATATGCAAGATCAACAATATAATAAACAACCCAAAAATGCCTCAGATCTGATCTTATTCATAATAGTAGAAGAACATGATACAATGGATCTACAGATCTGGTACAATATAGCTAAGAGTTAACAACAAGGTGAATATGATCCTCAAAAATATAAAGGATATAAGATACAATCCTCCAAAGTCCATATGGCTTCTATAGATGAAGAACATGAAGAGATCTCGATCCACTAAAGTGCCAAACCCCAAGACTGGCTAAGTCACACCCTATTGGAAAACTGAATACCCTCAACAATTTGGACCTACTGCTCAAGGCCTCCAAACTCTCTGATGAAGATGTCAAACTGTAGATTGGGGTGAGTAGATTCCCCTCTTGAAGTCTTAGACTGAAATACCAAGGGATGCTCCTCCAATTACTGAATCCCCGAGTGGAGTTGCACCCTCCTGAATACTTCCAAACCCTAATATTTAGGCCTTGATGAAGGAGACCTCCAAATGTCATGAAACTCCCCAGAAAGATAGATCGGGGTAGTGTAATCGTCTAGGTTAAGTCTCAATGTCATATCTGAAGTATAACCCCTCTAAACTGAATAGATCTGAATCTGAATAGCGCCTTCCTCCTGTCAAAACGTGACAATGCTCTAGGAAATCATCTGGCAAGATTACCTCTCTCAAAATGCACTAGAACTGATGACCAAGTCCTTACAATGAAAACCCAAGTGCTATAATCTCCAGAAGTCCTTCCAATCTCTTGGATCAAACTTCCCTCTCATCAATGGTGCACCCCCCTTGTTGGAAACCCTCAATGGTGTGCCCTCTCTCTTCTTGTACCTGTGGCTAGTGTAAAACTCTCCCGAGATTGAGTATATCCGATGTAGAATGGTGAGGGAGGAATATTTCACCTCCGTGACCAAGCTTGGATCAGGTTGGGTGGGATCTTTCACCACCGAGATGATCTCTAGGGTTTGTTAAGTCAAAACCCTCAAAACCCCTGAGGCATGGGCTCACTAGCTAGAAGCCAGATATCAAAATTGATAATCAACATGAATCGGAGAATAGAGTCCCTTGCCTCTATTTTATCCTTCCTGCTCACCTTGTCCCTCCAAAGTGACTTTTACTTTATTAATTATTAATTAATTAATTAACTATTTTACCTCTGAAAAGCACCTTATCTCTCCTTGTGGCTTCCTTGGCCACTAAAAGTAACTTCTTATCATCCTATCCTATAGTGTTGTTCCTCCTGATTCCAATGAGATATCACACTAAGAGGTTCCTCCAAGTATTATTCTTAATATGACCTCAGTGAATTCAATTGACCTATAGCCCAAAATAATTCAAAATCCTGGAAATCGTCGAAATGCAACGAAACCAAAGCCAAGTTGTGTGAATTGGATCATAATGATGAAATAAGATGAGAGACGCAATTCGGAGCCAAAAATACCCCTCAATAGTCACTGTACTCACTATAACCTTCATCTGGCTACTCTAGTCATCATAGCACTCTGTAATGTAATGATGTCCCAAAGTGGGGACATTACATAGCCCTCTGTGAAAGGATTTCTAAAGTGGGTTAAGTATTCTTGGGATTCTTTGAGTTTTGGTGCTCTTTTATACAACTTTTTTACTAGAGGTCTATTCATTATCCCTTTTAATACTAAAGAAAAAACATTGTCAGTTCTTCAAGGAGGGTATTGGTTGTTAATAAATATAGCTTGAACACGAACTTCCACACATATTCAATGTGATCATGCTGGAAGTAATTCAAGATATTTCGAAAAGTAACTCTATTTTTTAATTCACTTTAGGAAAAAGTAAAAATTCTTGTATTTAGTTGTTGAATCTAATAGTGTATTTCATGCATTAATGACTTAGACTAGGATTAATCTCAATTATACATCTCACCGAGAGATTAGCATTTTGGTAGATTAGGGTTTCAGCTAAAATTATAAAGACAAGTCAAGATAGAGAGTTCAAACATAGTTTTTGTTGGATAGGGACAACAACCAGTTGAACAAAACTTAAGAATATGAGAGGAGCCAAATTATCCATCCATACAGTTGTACAGAGCCATACAATATATATATGCAGTCATACATATCTGTATAGTCGTACAAATCCACACACCAAGCTATATATTCTTCCTTGCACATTGTTTCTTCTCGTTTTTTGTGTAGATATTTTTCTAAGGTGATTTTGATAATTGTTCAATTATAGTTTTAGGAGCTTGTGAAGGTTTCCTTGTCAATCTTTGAATAAGGAATGAAAAGTTTATTTTGAGAAATTACATGTGTATGTATGAAACTGTTTTATGCTTCTTTTATTTACTTTTCCAACTATTGTGTGATTGATGCTCTAATATAAAATTAATTTATGCATTGATTAAATTCAAAGATTTATTTGTTTAATTGAGATCATAAGGATAACAGTTACCTGGGGTCGGAAATTTCTACATGGTATTAGAGTTATTTCTCTTATTGATATTATCAAGGGTTTGCAATAGTAAATCAACTGTTGGAAACAAAGAATATCAATTAGAGGTTTTCAATATTTTTTTAAGGAATAATTTTCAAATATAGGAGTTTGTGAGTATATCTCAAAGATGGCATCATTTAGCCTGAAATTCGAGGACAGATTGGATGGCACCTCAACTTTCTTGTCTTGGAAAGTTATTTTTATGCTCTTATTGAAAGAGAATGATCTTTGGAGTGTTGTCGATGATGTTGTGCCTTCGCCTATAGATCCAAAACAATTGGCAACTCACAAGAAGAAGAAAGTAAAAAAGAAGTGGACTATTATGGATGAAGTTAAGGATCACTTGATTCCTCACCTATATGAGAAGAAGAGGTAAAATGAAATGTTGTATGCCCTGATTAGTCTCTACCAGAGTGAGAACATAAACAACAATATGTCATTCCAAAACAAACTCAAATCCATAGAGATGATTGTTGAGGAAAAGGTATAGATTACCCTACTCAATCATTTTCAGATCTTGCCTGGATAGAACAAGATAGTTGGGAATGTCACCCGGGGTTTATAGCCTCTAAATATTCACTCAATCCGCAAGTATTAATTGCAAGGACTGAGGTTGATTTTATAATTTAAATACGTTGCAATATAAAATAAGATTTATAAAAGATACTAAAATGTACACATATTTTACAATAAAATCAACATGGAGATCAAAAGAGAAAAAGTAACCAAGTCACAAAAACACATGTATGAGACAGAATAACAATCTGATTTTATTTCATTCTGAGATACCAAAAGTGTTTTTCTCTTTACAAAACCCCTGCGAGGGCATGGACCAAAGTCTGTTTTAGATATCTCCGATGAACACCATACAAAAAGACTCTGATAGTAAAGTAAAATTGAAATTAATAATCTAGATTAGATTGCCACAAACTGTTGTTATTTTGACTATGCAAGCTATCCTTTATTAGCCATGAAAATTAATTCACAAGCAGTCAAGAATACACAAACTATCAAGGATGAATCAACACCTCTAATATAAGAGTTTGAAAAGTGTGTTTCAGTCTTGAACCTTGTTGTCTACAATAAGACCCTGTTGTCAACAAGAGAATTAGGCTTTTGAATAAACTCATAAATGAATGAAAACTGAAACTATCTCATGTAACTAAAGAGCAAACCTTAGTCTTGTTTTCTCCTTCTATTCTCCCTTGTCTCTTCTTCTCTTTGAGATTTTATTCTTTCCCAATAAGTTGAAGTAGTTCAACTACTTTATTTAGTTAAGTTGATTTAACTTAACTAATTAATTTAGGAGAAATAAATAATAATAATAATAATAATAACATAGTTAAGGGTCTTAATTAATAATAATTAAGTACGTGGCACCCCTTGTGACTCCCGTCATTTCTTCTTTTTAAATCATGAAATATAACAGACAAAAGATAATCATTTTTACCATATACCACCCTTGTAAATCCCTTGAATATATTTTAAACTGGATATTTAAATATCAACAATAATTTATATCATATCCAAAAAGAATGTATTTATCCACATTATTCGTAAAATATCAAAAATAGGGCTTTTTGTCCAAAATATGTTGAAAACCATTAAACATTGTCCTCATCAACTGAATCACATAAAACATAATTTAAAACCATATTTGTCACTTTGTGAGGTAATTTTCCTTTTTTCACTATTGTTTCCCTTAGACTTTTCTGAAGTATCCTGTGGTTGATTGGACCCTTGGGGTTGTATCTCATTGATCACATGGGAGAATTCATTCTTTAAATGAAGGAGGGAAGACACATATTTAGAGAACTCAATGGAGGGAGAAGAAGGGGAGTCAATTGCTTTTCCTTTGTCTTGCACAGGTTGGGGAATATCAGTTTTCAATCTCTTACTAGCGTGTGAAGAATGAAATGGCGAAACAACACGGGAAATTTGAACATTGGGATTGACATGTTGTGGTAAAGGTAATGACATAGTGGGCCAACCATGATGGTGAGAGACAGGTTGGTGTACAATTTCTTGCCAAATGTAATTTGCGGGGACTTCGGGCTGCAAAGACACATGTGGAGGAATGAGAATGTCGGGAATATTCTGAGGAGGCTGAAAAGGTGGTCTTTCTGGTTGAGGGTGCATTATCCCATGGTCAACTAAATTAAAGAACCCACCTTGGAATAGTTGGTTCAATTCTTGCGGGTCAACGTCAAAATGGATAGAAAATCTAGGCCTCCTATGGACTCAATTCCAATTTCCCCTGCCTTTGTTCTTTTGACCATTGTTGCCTCTACTGAAAAAGATCATCCTATGAAAATTTTTTGTCAGTAATGAAGCTCTTAATAAACCATACATGATAGTCTTCTTACATGAATCAAAAGTTGGCTCCAAAATTGACACGAGATACATGAAAATCCATCCATAACACATCATTCATTAATTTCCATGTGAACATGGAATGATAGGGTTCATGGGAAATATGGAGGGACTGTAATTAGTGAAAAATGGTAGAATGATAGGGAATCAATATACGAATATTATTCAACAATTAACCAAACAATTAAAAGTGTATATAAAAATATCAAGAATATCAGTTCTCAACCCTTTCTATATTATCTTTCTCTCGCTTCCACACAGTGAAGGATCAGATATTGTCATTGAGAGGGGGGGGGGTGAATCAGTGACACAAAAATTATATCAAATTTTTATTTATTAATGCACACAAAATTTTAACACGGTATTTTATCATGGAACCTGTTATCACTCCAGGAAACTCTCCTAGGCTGTAAGTCGAAGATGCCTGGTAACTAACTCTTTTTGGGAACTATTTTCTTAATAATTGATGTGGTTTTTGGATCAAGATGAATATCTAGGGACTGGACTGTGTGTTTAAGACTGTCTAGAGATATCAAATATCACAAGGCATTCTAGGAATGCAATCAGACAAGGTTTGATTAAATAGAAGAGAAGATGGCTATTGAACCAAATTATACTTATATAAAACAAGCACAATGGGTTAAAGAACTAAGGTAATAACTTATGATTCTTAAATTAATCAATCAGTTAGTGAGATGAAAGTCACATGTAGATTGAATAAGCACCAATAAAGAAATCATTCACTCATAAGATATCAGAGAACAAAAAAGAAAAAGTCTGACAACACAACTGAAGGAAGCTTGCAATGTTTCATATATTAAGAATAAGTCTCTTTCACAGTAGCAACATGTAGAACCCAAAATCCAACCTTTAGTTTGTCTTCTATCCTGAGCTTTATAGCTTTACAAAAGTAGTTCTGGGATCCTAAAAATAAGGATCAAATATACTAAAAATAGTAACTCAAAATTCAGTGGCTAAAGATGTGGAATGATCCCCAAAAATGAGGTCAATCCCAGATTTCCTGATCTTTCTCTCTTGTTGACTGTTGGTGAAGTGAAGAATAGCCTCCCAAGGCTCAATGATGACTCTCAAATAGAGACAAAGTCGAATTTGCTGATGTGGCAAGGTGCACTGATTTTCTGTCTTAAGTAAAGATGTCCATAAACCTTTGAAACATCTCCTTTCTCCACAATTTGTCAAAAATAACTATTGAGCTAGACTTGATAATTCATTAGACGTTCATTAGAAAAGATCACGAATCTTTTCATTTCAAAAATCTTTGATCTGTGTAAAAACTCGTTCATTCTGGACATAATAGGCTTTCGGTGGTTAACTGGGAAAGCTTCTGGATGAGTTATCCACTGAAAGCACCTCTTTCAGTGGTTAATGAACAGTCGTCCTGTTCGCCTAAACCACTGAAAGTTAAACTTTGAAGAAATATAAAAATTGCAAAAAATGTTTACGTTAGGTCCTCTTTGACGCTCAGGGTTTCTTAGATGATGCAGCGCTGGTTCGTGCAGACCTGCGAACCTCTTTTGGTTGTATGGGGTGTTCTGGTGTGTCCATCATAGTTGTGGCTAAATTAGCCAAAGCTTCCAAACCAGTCTGCTCCTCTTATGGTGACTGCAACTTCTTTAACTTCAGCCTCGGGATCCTGAGCTGTCTATACAGCTTCATATTTTCTTTGATCAATACCATGTTTCTATCTTTAATTTTATCATGCTTCTCCTTTAGGGTTTGATTCAATTTGAACAGTTCTACATTTCTGTTAGTGAGATCTGTGTTGGCTTTTTTGATCACCCTCTCTAGAACTTCCATCTCATAAATATGATGTAGGAGCTTGTTGATTTTATGTGTTCTACCTTTCTTAGCCTGCTTGAGGAGGCTTCTGCTTCTGGTTGCCTATGGGTCTCTGGAGGACTTGATGAAGGTAGATTTGAATGAAAATCTGCATCCTGTTTGGTCTGCATGTTATCATGTATCTCTGCCACCCCCTGTTCTGATTCAGAATCACTATAAGGTAGATTGAGAAGGTTTTTTCCTGTGGTAGGGTTTTTAGATTGTTTATCTTCAAACTGTAATTTCTTCTTGATTCCCTCCTTCTTGCTAGGGGATGCTTTTATAGGATCTCTTGGTATTGAGATTCCTTTCCTTTTCCTGTGACTACTCTTGGGAGTAGGAGCTTTTCTGCCTCTAGCTATCTTAGTTTCTGCCTCTGATGGTATTTCTGTTTGAAATTCATTCCAAAACAAAAAGAAATCCCACTCAATTTGTTTCCTCTCCAGAGCTTCTCTCACAAGAAGAGTAATTAGCCCTTGATGTGATAATCTGCTGCTAACCTTAGCAGGTTGGGCTTTCACTTGTCTTGCCATCTTTGTCAGGGTTTTGTGAAAGAAGTAAGGCAGGTTTATCAGTCCTCTGCCTCTGAAATGATTCAGAAGTTAAAATGGTAATACATTACCCTGTTGTAGTGCCCCTCACAAGTGATATACACCAAAATTGCCTTCAACATGGATTGCCATTTGGGTTCCAAATAAGACATTGGGATGTCCTTCTTCCAGGTTAAATATTTATGTATAGGTAGAAAATAGGATCTGAACTCGGTATTTGCAGGTATGGTGGTTTTAAACCAACAGTCCCTCGTTCTAGATAACCCTGTGTACTCAGCAATGGCTGCTTCATCGATGATAATCTCCTCCCTGCCTATTTTAGCAATCCTTCCATCATAGGAGAGAGCAAAAGTTTCAGCCACCTGTTGGTGAAATGTTGTCAATTTCTCACAGTATGCAAAAACTCCAGTCTGTCTGAAACACTCTGCCACCTCCGGATGAGCTTCCAAAAACCAAACGCCGTCCACCTCAGATCTCAAAGCAGGACCTGCTTTCGACATGGGTCGATGCTAACTATGCCTGAAACTATGGGAAACTAGACGTTCGGGAGGCAATGACTCTAGAAATTAGGCAGACAGTGAAAATCATTCATAAAAACCAGCAGAAAAGGATGACACACACCAAGTTTGGAAAACTAACACAGTTTCAGATGACCGTTTGACTGAGAATATGCCGAAGCTTTAGATTTTCAGTGGCATTTGTATTTCTGAAACTTGAAAGAAAATAGATTCTGAACTTACCTGATAACCCCGACCAGGCTTACTTGACTCAAGATTGCTTGATGGACTTTGTGAAACTTTGACAATTTCCAGAGAACATGGGATCGGGATTCTTGAAAATACGATTTACTGACGAAATCGCGAGCTTATGGTTATCTTCAGCAATCTCCGGTATTCATAATGACTCCTCGAGGTTTCAAATGAGGGAATAACCTGATAATGATGGTTAAAGTACTTTCAACTGAAATGGAGGGTAGCTCCGTGCAATCATACCTGCCAATCACCACCCTGCGTGGATTTGAAATGACCAATGCAGTTGATAAGACACAGGGGCTTCAAACCTTTCGGATGGACACCACGAACGTGCATCATCTCCCCCATGGTGAGCTTTCGGTGGTTGTGTTTCTAATCATTGTGCCAACTTGACTGTTGGCTCGTGTGAAAGAGCGAGCTTTCCATTTTTCCCGTGAAAACACTTTCGGTGGTTACTCGCCTTCTGCTTCGAACCCTTAACTGCTGAAAATGAAGACTTTCGGTGGTTAATGAGCACATTGGAGGCTCGCCTAAACCACCGAAACCAGATATTTTGACTTTTTCTTGACCGAACCAAAAATCAACAATTCTTTTGATCTTGTTTTCAAAATATAGACTATCTAACCTACTTACAGAAATTTAGAAATTAAATTTAGATCACAACCTATCACCTCAAAAAGAAAATAAAATCCACCGATTTATTTGAGGAGATAACACTGGCTCCTATTGGGGATGAACACCTCCTTGTGAGGTTTCAAGAACCATAGAATCAATGCCTTTCCTAAAAAAGAACCTAAAAACTAAACTATCTGCTAGTGTTTCCATTGGGCATGGAGTTATTCAAAAATAAAACTAAGACTAACATTACAATTTCTAGGCTTCACAGCCTTAGACGAAATAGAGTTTTAAAAATCGCCCGTTTACCGGGCCACCGAATATTTCTTCGCCTTCCAGATTCTGCAGTATGAAAGTGTTGTTATTTTGCACCTGAGTAATCATAAAAGGTCCCGTTTACAAGGAATCGAACTTGCTATGCTTGCCTTTGTCCTGCCTAAGAGCATCCCACTTTAGAACCCAATCACCAATCTGAAAACTGTCCACCTTCACCTTTATGTCAAAAGTCTTTTTGATCTTCATCTGATGAGCTTCTGATCTGTCTACTAACTGTTCGCGAGCTTGTTGCAGTTCCACCAAATCAAGCATCCTTCTTACTATGTCATTTAGCTCGGTCTGCTCTTCCTGAAAGAACTTAGCCACAGGAAAAACTAACCGAACGGGAAAAATAGCATCAGTCCCATAAACCAATTTGAATGGGGAAGTTCCTATGGATTTTTTAATAGTCACTCTGTCTGCCCACAGAGCAAATTTCAGTTTGGAATCCCAATTCTTTTTATTTTCCTCTAACAGTTTTCTTATGATTTTGATCAAGCTCTTATTTGATGATTCAGCCAAGCCATTACTTGAGGATAGTAGGGAGTTGAGTGTACCAGCTGGATGCCCATTGATTCACACATATCTACCAATGATTCTTCTTTAAACACTGCCGCATTATCTTCTACCAGCCTCTTGGGACATCCAAATCTGCTCAAAATATTTTCATAGAGAAACTTCATGACTACCTGGTGTGTAGCATTCCGGGTGGGAATCGCCTCTATCCACTTTGTGAAATAATCTGTGGCTACCAAAATCCACTTGTGCTGACCACTGGATGAAGGATTTATCTCACCTATAAAATCTAAACCCCACTGCTGAAAAGGGCCATTCACCACTATAGGTCTCAGGGGTAAAGATTTTAGTTGTTTCTTACCAGTAAATCTTTGGCATTTGTCGCAAGATTTGACGAATGCGCACACATCTGAGAAGAGGAAAGGCCAATAATATCCAGCCCTCAGGATCTTATGGGCAGTAGTCTTCCAGTAATGATGATCACCACAAATGGTTGAATGAAATTGATGTGTCACTTCGACAGACTCTTCTTTATCTAAACACCTGAGAAGCAAACCAGCAGGGTCTCTCCAAAATAACAGCTTATTATAAATGCAGAATTTGATAGCTCTGAGCTTAAGAGCTCGAGCTTGAGTCAAACTAAGTTCATGAGGAACTTCAAGCTTTTGCAGAAAATGTATGATGCCAGAATACCATTCGCAGGAAGACAAGTGCTCTGCCACTTGCTCACTGTCATGCTGCCCTTCTGCTGCCAACTCTGTCTGTAAATTTTCTGAACTTTCTCCTATGAAATTAATATACAGCAGCTTATGATTTTCCTCCGTTAAAAGCTTGGCGAGGCCCTGGCCTTTCACCAGTTTGGTGGGATTTACTTCAATATTGAACTCAATCATCTTTGCAATCCATCTAGCTCTCTTTCCGTCAATATCCAGCTGAGTCAAAACATCTTTTACAGAAGATGAAGGAACATATGCGATGACATTTGAATGAAGGATATAAATTATGAAGGATTTTAAATCTTTTATGAGAGCATAATCATGTTTCTCGATAGGGTCATACCTTAGTTCAACATCCCTGAGTGTTTTGCTGAAGAAAGCCACGGGATGATCAAAGTTGTCCTCATCTTTCTGTAGCAGGATTGCTGCCACTGTGTCATAAGAAGCAAAGGAAAAGACATAGAAAGTCTTACTGTAATCTGGGCTGATCAGAATCGGAGATTCGATGATGGCTTGCTTGATATCCTGAAAAGAGTTTCTTGCGTTGTCTATCCATTTTACCTCAGACCCCTTCTTCAGCATGCATGTTATATGTTTGACTAATTCAGCAAAATTTGGCACAAACCTTCTGACAAAATTTATCTTACCGAGCAGCGATTGAATGTCCTTTTTTGATCTCAGCAAGGACAGCTTTTGAATTGCCTCCACCCATGCTGGATCAATCATTACACCTTCTGCTGAGATGATGTGGCCTAAGAGCTTACCCTTCCTTAGAGAAAACTGGGATTTCTTGGGATTCAATGAGATCTCGAACTGCCTGCATTTTAAGAACACTCTTTTCAGATGTTTTAGATGCTCCTCATGGCTGCTGGAATATACTGTGATATCATCAAGGTATATGAGGACAAACTTGTCCTTTTCTCCCATGAAGGCTATGTCCATGGCCCTTTGGAATGTGGCCGCGGCATTCATTAACCCAAAGGGCATTTTGGCATACATAAAGGTACCCCAAGGAGTGGTAAATGCAGTCTTCTCCTGGTCATCAGGGTGGATAGAAATCTAATTGTAACCGGAAAAACCATCAAGAAAAGACATGACCTTAGCCCCTGAAATCCTCTGCAACAAGTGTTCCATCTTAGGAAGAGGATAGTTGTCCTTCTTAGAGAATTTGTTTAAGTTTCTGAAATCTACACACAATCTGACCTCGCCATTTTTCTTCCTTACTATCACCAGGTTGACAATCCATTTGGAGTATCTCAAGGGAATTATGATCTTGGCATCGAGGAGTTTTTTAAATTCTCTCTCAATCACTGGCAGCAGAAGAGGGCTAATAGGTCTGAGATTTTGCTTGAAAGGAATGGTGTCTTTTTCAAGAGGTATCTTATGTTGAATAATATCAAGATCATAAGTCTTTAGATCACTATATTTCCAAGAAAAAACATCAGAAAACTCCTTCAAAACACTGCAGTATTTGGATTTCTGATCAGCAGTCAACTCAGAACACAAATTTATAAGTTTAGGTTGGTTTTTACCTCCTATGTTATGCTCGTGAACAGCTGGATCTTTCTCCTTTTTGTCTGGCTTGTAAGGAACATCATTCTAATCAAAAAGCCTTTCCAAGGGTACCAAACCTCGAGGTATATAATTGTTTGGTAGCTGAACAATATCATGCTGGCCCAATTTTTTCTTTAGCTCAGGTTTCCGTGATTCTTCTTCATTTAGATTCTGTTGGTCAATATGAAAATCAGAAAATTCATCTACCACTTGGAGAAACCTGTTGAGTTCGTCATCATCCTCAATAAATTTCCAATATTTGATATTGTCAAGTAAGGATGGTCGATATTTTACTTGAATCTCATAACTGAGCCTAGGGGGCATGGGAGGTATGAATGTGCTGGCTGAAATAGCAAGAGAATCAGCGAGTTGATTCATATCCCTTGGTATATATGAAATTTCAAAAACAGAAAAAGAATCTCGCACTTTCCATACCTCATCCCTATAAACCTTCAATCTGACATGCTTGGCTTGAAAGGTGTTGTTTACTTGTTGTATAATGAGGTCCGCATATCCAAATACCTTCAAACCTTTTATCCCCATCTCTTTGGCTGAGTTTAATCCCAATAGCAGAGCCTCATATTCTGCTATGTTGTTAGTAGTTCTGAAGTTGAGCTTGAAAGACAAAGATATAGTCTCCTTTGAAGGAGAGATCAGAACTACCCCAGCACCTACTGAATCCTTAGTGTTGGCCCCATCATAGTACATAGTCTAGACTGAAATGTCTTCACCATCAGACTGTTGTTCAATAGGCTTCAAAAGCTGCATAGGAGTCGATTGACCATCATCTATCTGAAGGATGCACGAACCAAAATCTGTATCCACAGCGTAGATAGGATGATTGACAGAATTCTTTCCATCGCTGATGATGTAGGCCAGTTGGTTCTCCCTGTAAAGCCTTTTCATCTCCCCCCCAAACACCGGAATTGTAGCATATGACAGATCCATCTGTAAGGTACCTCCTAACCTTTTTCCCCATGAACGAGACAAGAGAAGACCAAACTTAGGTGGAATATCAGCAACCACCACATCCATAACCATGCTTCTCATTGGCAATTGAGAAAGGTTAATGACAAGGTATTTGATGAGGCCTAGACATCTGACTTTCCTAGAATCAAAGGAGAAAAGGTCTTGATATGGTTTGGTCACCTCCAGACCAAGCTCATCCATCATGGCCTTTGACATAAGATTATGTGACGCCCCGGAGTCAAGCAAACAATTGTGAAGGAGTTTGTCATGGACATTTAAGGATATGTAAAATGGTGGACAAGAATCGTCTCGGTCTTCTATCATAGGCCCTATGGTCACTTTAGGCTTATCATCTTGTAGGTTAACGAAATCATCTGATGGAGAGGTCTTAGGCTCAAGAGACTTTAGGATGGCTGCTTTAAAGATTTCATTCTTCATGAGTTCAGTTAAAGGCATCGGTATCTTAACTTTTTGAATTTCTGATTCAAAATTGAAAGAGAAATATGGTCTGTCTAAAACCTTTACCTCATTGGAAGGAGCTTTCAAACTGACTTGCCCCTTGACTGGGGGCTGAGTTTGTTTCTTCTACTGTTTTGCTAGAGGGGGGGGTCTGTTTTTCAGGAGCGGGAGGCTGCTTGGCAGCAACCTCTTTACTCTTCACAGGAGAAGTATCTTCCTTGTTCTTCACAGGAGCAATATCTTCCTTGTTCTTCACAGGAGCAGCAATGAGAGGTTTCAGACCAGCACTCTTGGATCTTAAGTTGTAACCTTTCTGATCATTTGTCAAATAAACAGATCCTTCAACACTTGCCTCTTGAATTTGTTGATCCATCAGGGCTTCTTCATAGTCTACCTGTGTCAAAAATGAAGGATCATTTTCATCACCAAAACAATTTATTTCATCTGCATCTTCGACTTCATCGTGAGCTGGCTGTTGTTCCTCATCTAATATTGCATTCTGGAAAGGTGGTCTGATCCTGTGATCATCAGCTGCATTTCTATCTCTTTGAAGGATCTAAACTTGAGGATTATTCCTTCTGTAAGGAAAATCATTTGGATTTCTCGAGGCAAAATCATTTGGCTCTTTTGCCCTTGCTGGTTGCTGATTTTGGACTTTCAATTTGGACATTTTGGATGTCAGACTGTCCAAAATCTTAGCCATCTTTTCCATTTTACTATTAGAAGAAGGGGAGGACTCAATAGCATACTTCTTCCTCTCAGCCCTTCCTTTAAGCTTCTGTGATGCTGTAATGTTAGACTCAACCTCGAGGGCGGCATCTTGCATTAAAGAAAGCGTGGTTGATCATCTTTCTCTAAGGATAAGACAAAACTCTGAATCAAAGGCAGCAGAGAATGTGATCTTTGCCGATGCATCGCTTGGTTTAATCTCTGCAGGGATCTTACCAAACATTTTATTAAATCTCTTAATGAAGTCCAAGACCGAGTCTCCGTCTTCTCTCTTCAAATTTCCAAACTCATAAATGTAGTATAAAATATCTCTTCATTCTCCCCAGTGTTTCAAGAATACCTCATCTAATTGTTCAATACCAGTGATCAAATTTGCTGGTAACTCTCTGAACCACTTTCGGGCTTGGCCATCTAAACTCTGAACAAAAACTCTAGTCCACACATCTTCTTCTGAAATATTAATGTTTTCTGCATAAGCATAAAATGCTTCAATATGTTCTTCGACAGTATATTCCCCTGCTCCTGTAAACTTTGGCATATATTTTTGATAGTCACCGGTTGGCATGGCAGGCAAGGGATTTGGCAATACAAGTGGGGCATATTTTTTTTCCAAGATCTGTTCCATTCTGGTCAAAGGGGCAGCCATGACAGTCTTGGTGATTGATACAGATGAGGAACTTCTAGGAGATGATGGAGGAGATGAGCTGCCTGAGTTAGAATAGAACGGTTGTCTCACTTCACCTTGAGTAGAACTTTCGGAAATGGATGAGAAATAGGAGGCTTTATAAAACTGACCAAGCAACAAAGCTAGATTTTCTTCTCCTTTAGAGGACAGATCATGGAGGATGTCTTCATGAACAGGAAGATTAGTGTGGGTGTATAGGACACCTTTCGAAGGTTTGATGGGTGATGAATCGAAAGAAGATGAAGAAGAATTTTCTTTCTGTTTGGAGGATTCTGTATTCAATTATTTTGGATGAGATGAAATGTCAACCTCAAGAACAGAGTCAGTAATATTAGAAGAAAAAGAAGGTTCTTCTACCTTAGAAACTTGAGATGAATTTTCAATTTCCTGACAATTTTGAGTTTCAACAGGGGATTCAACCAAAGGATTTTTAGATAAGGAAGGATGAGTATCAGTTTGAATACCTGAATCTACTGCCCTTGTAGATCCGAAAGCCTGTCTTTGCAAAGATTTTCCCTTATTGATGATCTTCTCGGGATCAGGAACTGGTGTTGTTAATGGGCCTTCTTGGTTCGCCCTGGTGTGAGCTCTTTTTGGAGCCACTTCGTTTCAATGGAGTCGCCAGATAGAAAATGTAAAACCGAAAGTGTCTACTTCTTGTCTATCATCAAGAACTAGATCTATGTCGTCTCCCAGAGAAGCTGAGCTTCGATCTCCTCTCCCCGGCAATGGCGCCAATTTGTTATCACTCCAGGAAACTCTCCTAGGCTGTAAGTCGTAGATGCCTGGTAACTAACTCTTTTTGGGAACTATTTTCTTAATAATTGATGTGGTTTTTGGATCAAGATGAATATTTAGGGACTGGACTGTGCGTTTAAGACTGTCTAGAGATATCAAATATCACAAGGCCTTCTAGGAATGCAATCAGACAAGGTTTGATTAAATAGAAGAGAAGATAGCTATTGAACCAGATTATACTTATATAAAACAAGCAAAATGGGTTAAATAACTAAGGTAATAACTTATGATTCTTAACTTAATCAATCAGTTAGTGAGATGACAGTCACATGTAGATTGAATAAGCGCCAATAAAGAAATCATTCACTCATAAGATATCAAAGAACATAAAAGAAAAAGTCTGACAACACAACTGAAGGAAGCTTGCAATGTTTCATATATTAAGAATAAGTCTCTTTTACAGTAGCAGCATGTAGAACCCAAAATCCAACCTTTAGTTTGTCTTCTATCCTGAGCTTTATAGATTTACAAAAGTAGTTCTGGGATCCTAAAAATAAGGATCAAATATACTAAAAATAGTAACTCAAAATTCATTTTCTAAAGATGTGGAATGATCCCCCAAAATGAGGTCAATCCCAGATTTCCTAATCTTTCTCTCTTGTTGACTTTTGGTGAAGTGCAGAATAGCCTCCCAAGGCTCAATGATGACTCTCAAATAGAGACAAAGTCGAATTTGCTGATGTGGCAAGGTTTACTGATTTTCTGTCTTAATTAAAGATGTTCATAAACCTTTGAAACATCTCCTTTCTCCACAATTTGTCAAAAATAACTATTGAGCTAGACTTGATAATTCATTAGACGTTCATTAGAAAAGATCTCGAATCTTTTCATTTCAAAAATCTTTGATCTGTGTAAAAACCCGTTCATTCTGGACATAACAGGCTTTCGGTGGTTAACTGGGAAAGCTTCTGGGTGAGTTATCCATCGAAAGCACCTCTTTTGGTGGTTAATGAACAGTCGTCCTGTTCGTCTAAACCACCGAAAGTTAAACTTTGAAGAAATTTCAAAATTGCAAAAAATGTTTACCTTAGGTCCTCTTTGACGCTCAGGGTTTCTTAGATGATGCAGCCCTGGTTCGTGCAGACCTTCGAACCTCTACTGGTTGTATGGGGTGTTCTGGTGTGTCCATCATAGTTGTGGCTAAATTAGCCAAAGTTTCCAAACCAGACTGCTCCTCTTCTGGTGACTGCAACTGCATTAACTTCAGCGTCAGGATCCTGAGTTGTCTATACAGCTTCATATTTTCTCTGATCAATACCCTGTTTCTATCTTTAATTTTATCATGCTTCTCCTTTAGGGTTTGATTCAATTTGAATAGTTCTGCATTTCTATCAGTGAGATCTGTGTTGGATTTTTTTATCACCCTCTCTAGAACTTCCATCTCATAAATCTGATGTAGGAGCTTGTTGATTTTCTGTGTTCTACATTTCTTAGGCCTGCTTGAGGAGGCTTCTACTTCTGGTTTCCTATGGGTCTCTGGAAGACTTGATGAAGGTATATTTGAATGAAAATCTACATCGTTCTTGGTCTGCATGTTATCCTGTATCTCTGCCACCCCCTGTTCTGATTCAGAATCACTATAAGGTAGATTGAGAAGGTTTTTTCCTATGGCAGGGTTTTTAGATTGTTTATCTTCAAACTGTAATTTCCTCTTGATTCCCTCCTTCTTGCTAGGGGATGCTTTTATAGGATCTCTTGGTATTGATATTCCTTTCCTTTTCCTATGACTACTCTTGGGAGTAGGAGCTTTTCTGCCTCTAGCTATCTTAGTTTCTGCCTTTGATGGTCTTTCTGTTTGAAATTCATTCCAAAACAAAAAGAAACCCCACTCAATTTGTTTCCTCTGCAAAGCTTCTCTCACAAAAAGAGTAATTATCCCTTGATGTGATAATCTGTTGCTAACCTTAGCAGGCTGGGCTTTCACTTGTCTTGCCATCTTTGTCAGGGTTTTGTGAAAGAAGTAAGGCAGATTTATCAGTCCTCTGCCTGTGAAATGATTCAGAAGTTTAAAATGGTAATACATTACCCTGTTGTAGCGCCCCTCACAAGTGATATACACCAAAATTGCCTTCAACATGGATTTCCATTTGGGTTCCAAATAAGACATTGGGATGTCCTTCTTCCAGGTTAAATCTTTATGTACAGGTAGCAAATAGGATCTGAACTCGGTATTTGCAGGTATGGTGGCTTTAAACCAACAGTCCCCCGTTCTGGATAACCCTGTGTACTCAGCAATGGCTGCTTCTTCGATGATAATCTCCTCCCTGCCTATTTTAGCAATCCTTCCATCATAGGAGAGAGCAAAAGTTTTGGCCACCTGTTGGTGAAATGTTGTCAATTTCTCACAGTATGCAAAAACTCCAGTCTGTCTGAAACACTCTGCCACCTCCGGATAAGCTTCCAAAAAGCAAACGCTGTCCACCTTAGATCTCAAAGCAGGACCTGCTTTCGACATGGGTCGATGCTGACTGTGCCTGAAACTATGGGAAACTAGACGTTTGGGAGGCAATGACTCTAGAAATTAGGCATACAGTGAAAATCATTCATAAAAACCGGCAAAAAAGGGCTACACACACCGAGTTGAGAAAACTAACACAGTTTCAGATGATCTTTTGACTGAGAATATGCCGAAGCTTTAGATTTTCGGTGGCATTTGTATTTCTGAAACTTGAAATAAAATAGATTCCAAACTTACCTGATAACCCAACCAGGCTTACTTGACTCGAGATTGCTTGCTGGACTTTGTGACACTTTGAYAATTGCCAGAGAATGCGGGATCGGGATTCTTTAAAATACGATTTACTAACGAAATCGCGAGCTTATGGTTATCTTCAGCAATCTTCGATATTCATGATGACTCCTCGAGGTTTCAAATGAGGGAATAACCTGATAATGATGGTTAAAGTACTTTCAACTAAAATGGAGGGTAGCTCCGTGTAATCATACCTGCCAATCACCGCCCTGTGTGGATTTGAAATGACCAATGCGGTTGATAAGACACATGGGCTTCAAACCTTTCAGATGGACACCACGAACGTGCATCATCTCCCCCATGGCGAGATTTCGAAGGTTGTGTTTCTAATCATTGCGCCAACTTGACAGCTGGCTCATGCCAAAGCACGAGCTTTCCATTTTTCCCGTGAAAACACTTTCGGTGGTTACTCACCTTCTGCTTCGAACCCTTAACTACCGAAAATGAAGACTTTCAATGGTTAATGAGCACATTGGAGGCTCGCCTAAACCACCGAAACYTGATATTTTGACTTTTTCTTGACCGAACCAAAAATCAACAATTCTTTTGATCTTGTTTTCAAAATACAGACTATATAACCTACTTACAAAAATTTAGAAATTAAATTTAGATCACAACCTATCACCTCAAAAAGAAAAKAAAATCCATCGATTTATTTGAGGAGATAACAGAACCCAATTGGGAAAACCACAAACTCTTTTCTATTAACTACAAAAATTGTTTTACATGTTACATAGAAGGAAGATGTACTTCCTTTTTTATCTGCATCGACTGATCAGGATGCACCCACACCCTATTTCACCAACACCAAATGGTAGGAGTATACGACCCCCTTTTAGTCAGCTACAACTGACAAGGAAGCACCAACTCCCTCTGCAGGCACCAACCTGCCCTTCCACCACACAACCACCCTTAATGCATAGGTATTATATTTTCTTTCTGGAATCTACTTCAGCTTTTGATCTTCTGATCTAGACTGCAGAGAAAACTTTCTTTTCCCACTCTTTTATGTTTATATATTCTTCAAAATGGCGTGAGTGTGAAACACTATGTCCCTTCATTTGGACCAATGCACCTCTTTAATTAACTTAACCATAATCTCTATTATTATTTTCACTGTGATGGCTTTTCGTAAATTGATCACTTATGGATCAATTTCATCCATTAAATTTGTTCTTGAATTTGTTATTTTCACAGAGACCAAATTTTGTGGAGTTGCTTCATTCAAACCATCACATATGACCGTGCGTTATAGAACCACAGGCTTACCAAATATAGCAACGTATAACAGTTTCCCTTTTTTGTTTAAAACTCTTATATCATATGACCATCGGAGGTAACTAGATTCTAAGCCAAACGAGTGCTTGAGCGCTTTATCAAATCAATAGTCACGATTTAATCTTCTGATGAGATGGACGGCTGACGGAACTTTTGGATTTCAACTTTTCAAACCTTCGATTTAGATCAGATGGTTTATTTCACAGAGATAGATCAACGATCATCTTTAAACCTTACACTCATCCTTTCACTGCTAAATCCGACAGCTATGACTTAATCAAGGATTTGAGATGGATGGCCACCATTTACTTTGGGTCTCTAGACTCTGGAGATATGAAATATCAAATTCCTTCTCTCCTCCATATGTCAATCTTCCGAAGCTGACAATCCACTGATGCGTGTCCCTTTCTTGATCAACGGTTGAGATCCATTCGCGTCTCTGGGATTTGGAATTCTCAAGCCTCAACTCTCACTATAGTATGATCAATGGTTGAGAACACTCTCGAAACTATCTTTCAGACCGAACGAACCAGGTCTACTCCGAGACTTTCAAATATCAAACTTGAAATTATGAAGTGAGATTTTTCCGGAGTGACGTAACTTGTTGACATCATGTGTTGACATGTCACGAGCCAAGCTGCTGCCATGTGCCACTCCGATTCACGATTTTCACGTACTTGAAATGTCGATTCAACTTGACACTTTTCATTATCCGATTGTGCCACGTGTCCTTGTTGATGTAGACTGCTGACATGGATCTCCCACACATCCTTGCTAACAAGGTCTGTTGACCAACAATCCTAATCCAACGATCCTTGTTTGTCCTACAAATCCAACGATCCTTATTTACTTCGGATTTTTTGGCTATGGGTATTTCAAATCTCAAACTGACGGAACATTAGTTCCTCACATCTTTAGACCTGTAGTGAAGCATGTTCATTCGATCAGGATCTAATATCGACGGCTCGATCTATCTAAGATGTAACTCTTGTAGATTATCCTATCCTTCCACTTTGAGATGATCCGATGACTGGCAAAAATTTGGGTTTGATCCGATGGTCAATGGGTATTTGGATAGTCAACTTTCATCCTTTTTAGCTCGCTTATCCTGTCCTTCCACTCAAAGGTGATCCAACGGTTGTGAGGATTCTTGAAGCAGACCATGATCAAGAATGATTGCGCAACTACAATCTGCGAGTGTTTTAACTCATCACCCAACTCCTCTATGGGAATATGTGCGCTATTGGAAAGTCAAACACAATCGTTGATCTTCTAAGCTATAATATCAGACGGTCCTGACTAATTGTGGGATTGGAACTAGCGCGATATTTAATTCTCCTTTCGATCTCTGCAGTTCATCCCTGTCATTGATCTGGCGATTGCGCATCCGATGGTCATGACTTAATCTGATCGCTTGTTTGGATCAACCACATTCATCGATATCTGACTCTATGAGATCTGATGATCTAGACCAATTGAGGGGTTGGAACTAGCGAGTCATTTAATTCTCCTTCCGATCTCCGCAATTTATCCATGTCGTTGATCTGGCTTGTAGATCTGACAGTCACGATCCTCCAACAATCGTCAAGCCCACAGTCACTGATATGACCATCGTCCGTTATGATCAACACAGTCAATTTCCTTGATGGACGGTTGTTGAGTATTCTCACCTTTTCCGGTGCATTGGTCAAATTTTCAATGTCTCCATTGATCCATACTTTTGCAAAGTACTTCTTCCTTCTAAGCTTTGATATTCATTCACTAACCCTCCTGAGTTGTTATCATAGGATTGTTGATCCTATCATGATCAACAATAATCACAAGTTTCTTCATCTTTAAGGTGACATTCTTCTATAGATTCTTTTTATTCTTGAGATTAACCTTGTTGCACTACTTACTATGACTGTTGACATCAATGACAACACATAAATAACAATTTGTCCAAAAATATCCCCCCTTTGTCATTGAGGGCAACACACCAATTTTATACACAATCACCCCTTGTGGTGATGCTTTTGTCCTCTGAAGTTACTCTCCCCCTTTGGCATCAATGGCATAGGGCTCTTTCTCCTATGATCTGTTTGTATAAATACTTTTATTTATTTATTTGTTTTGACACCTTGTATCTCCTCCTGCAATCACACTTTTCCTTTCATAATTGAATGAATCCTTCTGACATTGATTGCTATCTCCCCCTGAATAGGTTCCAACTGATGCACTATTTTCTTGAGATATTTAGGTAGGAAGAAGGATTACTCCCAATTTTTTCCTGAGATATTCAAATACATCTTTTCTTAAGGGTTTTGTAAAAATATGTGCCACCTATTCTTGTGTTGGAACATATTCCAATTTAATGTTCTTGTTTTTAGCCTGATCTCTTAAATAGTGGTACTTTATGGGAATGTGTTTCAATTTTGTGTGTTGGATAGGGTTCTTAGAGAGACCTATCGCGCTTGTATTATCACAGTGGATAGTAGTGGGTTCTTCAAATACTATTTTGATGTCTTGTAGAGTTTGTTTCGTCCATTCCACTTGTGTGAAACATTCTACTGCTCCAATATACTCAGCTTCAGTGCTAGACAGAGAAATTGAGGATTATTTCTTGCTTATCCAAGCAACCAATGATTCTCCCAAAAAGAATGCTCCTCCACTTGTACTTTTTCTGTCATCTACACTTCCTGCCCAATCAACATCTAAATAGGATTTTAGTGTGAATGAATCCTTTCTAGGGTACCACAAACCTAGATCTATGGTTCCTTTCAAATATCTAAAAAATATTTTTACAACTTGAATGTGGCTCTCCTTTGGTGTTTCTTGGAATCTAGCCACCATCCTAACATCTTGCTTAACATCAGGTCTGGAAGCTGTTACATAGAGAAAACTACCAATCATTGATCTGCAGTGTTTTGGATCTACAGCTTTGGACTCATCATCCTTACTTAGTTTGCATCCAACTCTCATGGGTGTACTAACATATTTGCAATCCTCTAACTGGAATCTCTTAAGCATATCCTTAACATATTTAGACTGATGAATAAAGACTCCTCTTTTGGACTAAATTATTTGTAATCCAAGAAAGAAATTTAGTTCGCCAACCAAAGACATTTCAAATTCTTGCTGCATCATCTTAGTGAAGCCCTTACTCATTTTTTCATCATCACTGCCAAATATGATATCATCAACATATACTTCAACAATAATCATGTTATTACCATCAATTTTACATTAAATATTGTTGTTTGTTGATCCCCTTTTTAAGCCCTGTTTTTGTAAGAAAGAATCTAGCATTGCATACCATGCTCTAGGTGCTTGTTTTATCCCATAGAGTGCTTTCTTTAGTTTATAGACATAGTATCCTTTGTTGGTTGATTGGAACTTTCTGGTTGCTCAATATAGACTTCCTCTTCTAAATTTCCATCGAGAAATGTTGACTTGACATCCATTTGGTACACTTTAAATTTTTTGTAGTTGGAGAAAGCTAAGAACATCCTAATTGCCTCTAATTTGGCCACAGGCACAAATATTTCTTCACAATCTACTCCTTCAACCTGAGCATACCCTTTACACACTAATCTAGATTTGTTCATGATTACTTTCCCATATTCATTCATTTTATTTTTATATACCCATTTAGTTCCAATGAAATTTTTATTTTTTGGTCTTGGAACTAGTTCCCAAGTTTGATTTTTTTCAATTTGGTCCAATTATTCATTCATAGATTTGATCCAATTCTCATATTTACATAATTCTTTGATTGATTTAGGATCAACATGTGACAACAATGCTATTTCTGTTTGATACAATAGTTTTCTTCTTGTATGCACTCCATCATTCATATCTCCAATAATCAGTTCTTCGGGATGATTTTTTTGAGTAATTCTTGAGGGTGTCTTTGTATCTATTCTTGGAAATTCTTCTCTTATATCTCCATATTGACTATCTTCTTCACTTTCACTAATATCCATATCATCTTCTTCTCTTTCCTTTTCATTCTCTTCTACTTCTTCTAGTTGTGTGTCGAATGTTTCATCATCATATTCATCTTCATTTTTAGGTATGGTCTCTTGATTTTTGATCCTTATCGTTTTTAGGTCATCCACCTTGACATGCACACTCTCAACAATATTATGTGATCTAAGATTGCATCATATGTATGCTTTCTTGTTTGAATCATATCAAATAAAAATACCTTCATCAAATCTGGCATCAAATTTTCCAAGACCCTCATCTAGTCTTTTGGTGTAGCATTTACTTCCAAAGACTTTGAAGTATTTTACTGATGGAGCTCTTCCAAACCATATTTCATAAGGGGTCTTATTGCTATTAACCCTGAGCTGACCTATGTTCAATATGTATATTTTTTTTCTTACATCTTCCCTCCAATATCCATCTGACAATTTTTCTTCATTGAACATAGTCCTTGCAGCCTCCTGAACTGTTCTATTCTTTCTCTCAACAATCTTGTTTTGCTGAGGTGTTCTGGTAGCAGAGAATTGTCATTTTATTCCATGGGTTTCATAGAAGAGATCAAACTCTTTTGAGGTGAATTCACCACCATTGTATGATCTAAGACATTTGATTTTTGTCTCCTTTTCATTTTCAACAAGGGTTTTAAAGGCTTTGAATTTATTGAGTGCTTCTGATTTTTCTTTGAGAAAACATATCTAACCCATTCTAGTAAAGTCATCAATGAACAACATAAAGCAATACTCTCCTTGAAAACTCTTGATCCTCATAGGTCCACATAGGTCAATATGAACAAGCTTTAAAGGTTTAGAGGTTGTGTATTATTTTTCCTTGAACCTTATTCTAGTTTGCTTCCCTAGTTGACAGTGTCTACACATAGCATTTGAGGGTTTTATGATCTTTGGAAAGTTTCTTAGTGCACCAAGGTTGCTAACTTTCACAATATTGTCAAATTTAATATGCCCCAACCTTCTATGCCATAGCCAACTTTCATCTACGGAATTTATATGGCACTCCTCATTCAATTTTGCATCTAGTATATATACATTTTTCAGGATTTCTAGGAGAAGTACCAACTAATTTTCCTGTTTATTCTCTCCTAATCTCACATTTTTGGGAATCAAATATGCAAAAGTGCCCCTGATCACATGTTTGACTGACACTTAATAAACTAGGCTTCAGTTTTTCGACAAGTAGCACATTTATGGCTTTGTCTTTTCCCAAGCTCACAGTGCCTTTCCCAAGTATGTTACTTGAAGCATTATCACCAAATGTAACTTTACCTTTTTGTTTCTTTATGTCTAAAAACTTGTCCTTGTTACCTGTCATATTTTTTGAACACCTACTATCAACATACCAGAGATCCTTTTTATCTTGAGCTTTTAGGGCAATAAGACATTCCTTTTTTGATGTTTTTTCTCTCCAAAGATTCTTTTGCTCTCTAATGAACTTTGTTTGTTCTGAGACTTCCATTAATATGCAATTAATGGACTTATGTCCATGGTTATGACATCTGAAGCATTGTAAGCACCCTTCTTGTAGAGGTGCAAAGGAGTTATAGTTTCTTCTTTTAACTCGATTTGTTGCTTGTTTATCCTTAAGGATATAGTTCTTAACCTTCAGATTTTTCTTTCTATATGCTCTACAATTTATAGCTTTGTGTCCAAAATTAGAGCATCCAAAGCAATAACCAAGGAAAATGTGAGGATACCTGTTTTGATAAAACTTATTTAGTATTGTCTTGTCTTCCTTCCTAATGGGTGGAAGTAATCTTCTGGAGTTCTTATCAATACTTATCTTCTCTTCATTTTTCTTCTTGAATGTACTAAGGAGAGTATGTGCATAAGATTTTAAGTTAACATGGCTTTCCTTTTGAGAATAACCTATTCCATTGTTATTACCTAAATCCCTTTGCGTCGTAATAATCTTATCTAATATTTTAGAGCTATTTTCAGATTTTGTTTGAATGATTTTTGCATCCAGTTCCCTTTTTAGATGAACAATTTCTTCCTCCATTCTTTCACAAGTTATTTGTTTTTCCTTTAAGAGACTTTTCCAGACTTTCTTTGATTTTATTTGCTTCTAAGATTTTTTTTTTCATATTGCTCATGAGTTTTTCCATCTCCTTTTTTTCTTGTTCATGTTTTTCCTTTTGTTCAACTACAAAACTTTTTAATTGTCTATATCTGGTTTTGTATTTTCTTAATTCATCCAAGGCACTGAGAAGTTCTTCCTCCATGTTAACTTTTGCTTCATCTTCTAACTCCTTCTCATGTTTAATTTTTTCTATCTCATTAGATTCTTCAATACCTAAGAAAAGGACTTCATCATCATCAGATTCATCGTTGTCACTAGACTCTAACGAGTTGTTGTTTACTTCTTTTGAGTAGAAATTATTTTCCCCTTTGTAAAACCTTTTCTTGTAGTTGGGTTTTTCCTTCTTCTTGTATTGTTTGGTTTTATTTTCTTCATATTCAGGGTCCTCCTTGGGATAGGGACACTTGGATGCAAAATGACCAACTTTTCCACTATTAAAACATTTGAAAGGAAGCTTGCCTTTGTACTTCCCTGATCCTTTCTCAAGTTTTCTAATGAAATT
Source organism: Picea mariana (assembly GCA_032191745.1). NCBI lineage: Eukaryota > Viridiplantae > Streptophyta > Pinopsida > Pinales > Pinaceae > Picea > Picea mariana. The sequence goes on along the minus strand of JASDQU010104665.1, from coordinate 233,226 downwards.
GGCTTCTTCCACTTTAGATTCTTCATGATGGAAGGATTGAAGTTTTTTCTTCTGATTTATCTTTGTTTTAGATTCTTTGAAAATTGTTTCATCTTTTGTTTTTTTATCATTCCCTGTTCTCATTTCATATGCTGTAAAAATTCCATGGAGCTGATCAACTGTGAGTGTTCTTAGATCAGATATATCTTCAATTGAAGAAATCTTTGCATCATATCTCATAGGTAATGACCTTAGTATTTTTTGCATAATGGGTTTATCTGTAACTTCTTCTCTTGCCACTATAATTGAGTTAACCACTTCATCTACCCTATGAAAGTACTCAGCAATATTTTATTCTTCTTTCATTTTCGGATTTTCAAATTGAGTTCTATAGGTCTGTATTTTGGCTTCTTTGAATTTGTCATCTCCTTCATATACAACTTCCAATTTGTCCCAGATTTATTTGGTTGATTTGCAATGCATAACTTTCACACATATAGAATTAGTCAAACTTGCTAGAATTCCATTAACTGCTCTTGAGTTGTCATTACAAATTTTATTTCCTCCAGAGACTTTGGGTGGAGTAGTTGGTGCAACGTAACCATCTACAATAGATTGTCAAATATCAAAACCAAGATCCAGCAAGAATTTTTTCATTCTTATTTTCCATAGAGCATAGCCTCCTCCATTGAACAATGGTGCTTTGTTGTTAGAGATTCCCTCTTGTTGATCTATCTTCAGGATCTACCTTCAAGTTTGTTAGACTGTGCTGAAGGAAATTGCTCTAATACCAATTGAAGGATTAGATATTGTCACTCATAGGGGGGTTGAATCAGTGACACAACAATTATATCAATTTTTCATTTATTAATGCACACAGAATTTTAACACAGTATTTTATCATGGAACCCAATTGGGAAAACCACAAACTCTTTTCTATTAACTGCAAAAATTGTTTTACATGTTACATAGAAGGAATATGTACCCAAACCCTAGTTCACCAGCACCAACTGGTAGGATGCTACGAGCCCCTTTTTAGTCAGCTACAACTGACAAGGAAGCACCAACTCCCTCTACAGGCACCAACCTGCCCTTGCACTACCCAACCACCCTTAATGCATAGGTATTATCTTTTCTTCCTGGAATCTGCTTCATATTTTGATCTTTTGATATGGACTATAGAGACAAATTTCTTATCCCACTCTTTCATGTTTATATATTCTTCAAAACAACGTGAGTGTGAAACACTGTGTCCCTTTGTTTGGACCAACGCACCTCTTTAATTAACTTAACCATAATCTCTATTATTATTTTCACTGTGATGGATTTTCGTAAATTGATCACTTATGGATCAATTTCATCCATTAAATTCATTCATGAATATGTTATTTTCACAGAGACCAAATTTTGTGGTGGCGCTTCCTTCAAACCATTACATATGACCATGCATTACAAAACCATGGGCTTACCAACTATAGCGACGTATAACAGTTCCCCCATTTTTTAAAACTCTTATAGCATATGACCATCGGCGGTAACTAGATGCTAAACCAAATGAGTGCTTGAGTGCTTTATCAAATAAACAATCACCATTTAATCTTCTGATGAGATGGATGAATGACGAAACTTTGGGATTTCAACTTTTCAAACCTTCGATTTAGATCGAACAATTTATTTCACGGAGACAGATCAACGGTCAGCTTTAAACCTTACACTCATCCTTTCACTGCTAAATCTGATGGCTATGACTTAATCAATCATTTGAGATGGATGGCCACCATTTACTCTGGGTCTCTGAACTCCAGATATATCAAATCTCAAATTCCTTCTCTCCTCCGTACGTCAATCTTCCGGAGCTAAAAATCCGCTGACACGTGTCCCTTTCTCGATCAATGGTTGAGATCCTTTTGTGTATCTAGGATTTAGAATTCTTAAGCCTCAACTCTCACTGTAGTATGATCAACGATTGAGAACACTCCCGAAACGATCTTTCAGATCAGACGAACCAGGTCTACTCCGAGACTTTCAAATCTCAAACTTAAAATTATGAAGTGAGATTTTTCCAGAGTGACATAACTTGTTGACATCATGTATTGACATGTCACGAGACAAGTTGCTTCCACATGTCACTCAGATTTGTGATTTGCACGTACTTGAAATGCCAATTCAACTTGACACTTGTCATTATCCGATTGTGCCAGTGTCCTTGCTGACGTAGACTGCTGACCTGGATCTCCCACACATCCTTACTGACATGGTCTGCTGACCAGCAGTTCTGATCCAACGATCCTCATTTTTACTACAAATCCAACGATCCTTATTTACTTCAGATTTTTGGGCTCCGGGTATTTCAAATCTCAAAATGATGGAACATAAGTTCCTCACATCTTTAGACCCATAGTGAAGGATGTTCATTCGATCAGGATCTAATATCGACGACTCGATTTGTTTGAGATGAAACTCTTGTATCTTATATTTTCCTTTTAGCCTTTTTAGTTCGCTTATCTGGTCCTTCCACTCAAAGGTGATCTAGTGGTTGTGAGAATTCTTGAAGCACATCCATGATCAAGAATGCTTGTGAAACCACAATCTATGAGTGTTTTAACTCATCACCCAACTCCGCTATGGGAATATGTGTGCTATTGGAGAGTCAAACACAATCGTTGATCTTTGAAGCTACAAGATCAGACAGTCCTGACTAATTGCGAGATTGGAACTAGCATGGTATTTAATTCTCCTTTCGATCTTCGCGATTCATCCCTATCATTGATCTGGCGATTGCGCATCCGACAATCATGACTTAATTTGACTTAATCTGATCGCTTGTTTGGAACAACCACAGTCGTCGATATCCGACTCTATGAGATCTGACGATCTAGACCAATTGTGGGGTTGGAACTAGCGATTCGTTTAATTCTCCTTTTGATCTCTACAATTTATCCATGCTATTGATATGGCTTGCAAATATGATGGTCACGATCCTCCAATGATTTTCAAGCCCACGGTCACTCATATGATCATCGTCCGTTATGATCAACACCATCAATTTCCTTGACGGATGGTTGCTAAGTCTTCTCACCTTTTCTGCTGCATTGGTTGAATTCTCAATGTTTCCATTGATCCATACTTCTGGAAAGCACTTCTTCCTTCTGAGCTTTGATCTTCATTCACTAACCCTCCTAAATTGTTATCATAGGATTGTTGATCCTATCCTGATCAACAATAATCATGAGTTTCTTCAGATTTAAGGTGATGTTCTTCTGTCGATTCTTTTTCTTCCTGAGATTAACCTTGTTACACTGCTTACTATCACTGTTGAAATCAATGACAACACATAAATGACAATTTGTCCAACATGTTAGCACCATGATTTTCATAGATAAGGTTATAGGTTTGTCAACAATTTTCAAAGTCATGCATGTTAGCAACCATATTGTTTTTATGACTGGCAACATCTAACATATCAAAGAATCATTTTCAAAAGGAAGCTTTCATTTATTATTTCCATTTCCATTTGAAACTGTGTGCTGTAAAATTTGCTACGCATTGCGCAGAGCGCTTCACCGCGCAAAGGATTATGTCACACAGAGGATTTCATCACGCATTCAATTTCCTCGCGTAGTGGATGTTGTCACGCAGTGGATTCTGTCGCGCAGTGGATTTCATCACGCATAGGATGCTGTCGCGCATAGGATATTGTCACGCAGTGGATTTCGTCGTGAAGTGGATGTTGTCGCGCATAGGATGTTGTCGTGCAGGGTATTCTGTCGCACAGTGGATGTTGTCGTGCAGTGTATTTTTTCACACATAGGATTTTGTCGCATAGAGGATGTCATCACGCAGTGGATTTTCTTGCGCATAGCCTATAGGTCGCACTACACAAAAGAATGGTTTAGTGGTCAAATTCAAGATTAATTTATGACCAACTGGAGAAGAATTTTTAAAATCCCCAAGAGTTTTTTGTTGAGGAAAAAGCAAATAATAAAAACCTCTCTCATATTTTCAAAATGTGTCACGGATTGGGAGATTCGAAGGAATATTTAAGCCCTATTTTTCAGTTTTCATGATTTCCTGTCCAAGAAATTTTTTTGCGACACGTATTCCAGAAAGATGGAGATGAATTTCAAGAAACGGAGAGAGTTTTTTCTTTATACTGATCTTAAATAAAAAAAACCTCTCTCAATTTCAGAAAATTCATTTTTATTAGTGAGATATGATGTAATATTTAACACCTATTTTCCCAGTTTGTTGCGCAATCTGATGTATTTTTTGTTGTAGGCTACTGTTGCGTAGCAGACTTGTTGTGCGAGGGTGAAAGAGTGCCCAGAAGTGCACATGAAGATTCATCACAACCATATGGTCAAATTATGATCATGATCAATGATTGTAAAGAATATTTTGGTTACGATTATGATTTGGCAAATTCAGGTTTTCTATTTTTAGTGAATCCGTAGAAGTTATTGTTCTCTTTCAAAGAAAATGGATCCATGATTCTAGGAGGAAGTAGTTCAACCATGGAAGCTAGGGGTGATATTAGTTTTCTATATATGGGGATCATTTTCATGTAAAGGGGGTCGGTTGGCAAAATTGGTAACTGACAACTATTTTATGTAATTTGAGTTTTTTGACCGAAATTTAATGCAAAGGTCTTGTAACTTGACGAAAAGATTCTAGTTGTAGCAGCCGGATGTATTGTTCTTCTGTTTTTGCATATGTGCTTCCTGTCATCTTTATTCATATATTTTTCTATCTATTTCGAAACAAATTTTCGAACCTGTGGATTCACTTCACAACGCCCCTTGTTCGCACCACTTAGAAAAAATGTTTTCTTCTGAAGCTAACTCTGAATTCGCCCGCAACGGTGCTCCGAGTTACTTCTTGTGTTTTTCTCCCACCACACATTACGGTTTTTCACTGAATACTGTTGCTGGCCTAGACTTATCCTCTCAATTTTAGTCACTGAGTCATTTGTCTCTGTCATTCCCTCAAATCGACTCCATAGCCCAAGTCCTACTTTCTTGCACCAATATAAAAATATCTCGTTTTATCAAAGGTGTTAAATCTAGCCACTAATTTCAAAGTCATATCCTGCACGGAGACCGAAGAGAGCCCTCTCCAGATGTGAAAGGCTAGTTTTGGGTCTCAAAGTTGGTTGAAAAAGTTACCTTCATTGTCTTTTTATCATCCGAACAAATTTACAGAGTGCTAACATTCTAGCGTCATTTCCGGGGATGGAATTGAATGAAAATTTCCCTGGGAAGAATGACATTGTTGCGTTTCTAAGGTCTAAGAGCAACAAAAACTTAGGCACATATTGGCTATATTTCTACTCTGGCAACTCCACACATTAGAAAATCAATTGAAGGTGATTCCACTGGTAGAATAATCCAGAGCTAAAGTTTTCATGGCAACTCCAATCAAGCTTCAAATGTGATTCAAAGACTCCATTGGAGACTGAGACCTATTGACAGAGATATGGAAAAGCAGTATGGAAAAATAAGGTACTCGAGCTTAAGTTTAGTTCAAGAAGTAATTTTTTGTTTTATCAATATCTTTTTGTCCTTTCTTGATTTTTTCAAAAGAATATTTCTTCACTTACCGCATTCAAATGAAGCCCGGATATCTACCCTTGTATATCCTCCATGGAAAACTGTAGGTATACCTCCTTCTTCTTGTATAACCAATATTCACCAAGCTCATTCCTCTGATCCATATGAGGTTCATGATCATTCTTGTGAGCTTAATGAAACTAAATATGAGCTTGTACCTTCTGTTCTTAATCCTACACCCTCCAAGATTCAAGAAATATACAGTCCTCTTAAATTTCCTTCCATCCTTCATGACTTTCCTCTGAAACATTATAAGTACCTTCCTCGGTTCGATGGAGATCTTGATGGAAAGTCAGTTGAAAAACATATTCATGTCTTTGAGCATTTTATAGAACTTTTTGAGATCGAACATGATGATGTGTCCATGAGGGCCTTTTCTCAGTCCTTACAAGGAGATGCCAAAACATGGTTCAGACATTTGTTGCCTCAGTCGATTAGCTTGTGGGATGAATTGAGGGAAGCTTTTCGTAGATTTTGGGGTGAGAGAAAGTCATGGGATCTACTCCTTTCAGATTTTTATTCCATGAAAAGAATGAAAGATGAAACCATCTCAAATTTCAATAGGAGATTTGCTAGTATTTATTATAAACTACCTAAAGAAGTCCAACTCCTGAAGTTGTTGCCGTGCTCCATTATGTAACAACCTTTCAATCAGACTTATCTTTTATTTTGATGGAGAGGAATTCTATGTCTTTGCAAAAAATGTTCAACAATGCTCAGGAAGTTGAAGACAATATTCAATCATGTAAACAGATTGGAAATGGGGAGTTGGATGCTAAAGAACATGACAATGAATATGAACAAAGAACAATTGACTTGAATCTTGAGAAGAGGGTTAATAATATCATATGTCCTCTTGAAGCTTTAAATGTTGATGATTTTGCAAAGGATTATATTCCACTTATTGAAAAAGAAGGTGCTAATTTAGCTTCTTATCCATCCAATGATAAGCATGGGGCTGATTGTTTTATGTATTCATTTGTAGACAGTCAAGAAAATGAATTTGCAAATCAACTTGTTGAAGAGCAGGTTGATGTCCCAAGATTTTTCTTGTTATATGACATTGCAGATGTTTTTGATTTGCCTATATATGATGAATATGATGTTGGTTATGATGTTGACTTCCTAGAACAACTAGTTTCACATTATCTATCAAAAAATGTTCATTTTCAGTAGTGTGATGAGAGCAATCAGCCTACATATCACAACTACAAAAAAGAATATGAATAAAGTATCAAATCAGATGAAGGAAATTCTTTACCTTTATGCTTTTCTTCATTTAAATTGTTGAAAGAAAATTTAAAGATCATCATTGAGGCAGAGGAATGTGTGTTGATGTAAAATCACATTGATTCATGGGAAACAATTGACAAGAAATTGTAGCAATCTTCTCATGTGTTTAATGACCCTGTTACTTGTTATGTAGCAGGTCTTGTCAGTTCAAAATTGAAGCCATTGGTCAAAGATGAATATGAAAATGAGTATGTTCAAAAATCCAAAGAAATTGAAAAATATGCATATGACAGCAGTGAAGAAAATGAAGAAGGTTTTGAAACAAATGAAAGAACCTTTCCATTGTGTTTTACTTCTTTCGAATTGTTGAAGAAAAATATTTATAATGTTTCAAATCAGAAATCCTCCAAGCATGATGTTGAATATGGAGAAAGAAGTGGACTTGCAAATGAAAATTGTCTTCCATTATGTTTTTCTTCCTTTGAATTGTTGAAAGTAAATCATGAGATCACAGAGAAAGCAGTGAAGTCTAACTGCATTCACAACGACATTGTTTTACATGAGAAAATTGTTATCAATGAAGAGGACCAACAACCTTCTCATACTTTTAATGACCCTATTGTTGATTACATGGAAGGTTATTTCAGTTTAGATATGCAGCCTGTGATCAACTACCAGCTTGGAAATAAATATGATGGTCAATCAACATCAGTGTTAGATATGGATTGCTTGCCACTAGGGGTTTCATTTCAGCCAGCACTGTCTTCTGATTCAGAAGATTGTTATTTCCAGCAGTCTCAACATATATTTCAGTCTCTTGGCAGCAATCAACAGGTTAAATCACATGAAAACAAGAATGCAGTGGAAAGGGCGAAACATGGTTGTTGTTTTGTGCATGTTTTATAGGATCCATTTGCAGTTTTGTTGAAGGCAGTAAATAGTCCCAATGTTTTTAATTTTTTGAGATTTGAATTTATAGATAAATTTTTGAATGGATTATCAGTAAACTTGCTTTGGATAAAGCATGTGCAAAGAAAGAAAAAAGTGGATAAAGTTCTTGCATGGTTGCATTGGAATTTTGATTTCACTTGATTAACATCATTTTCAGTAGTTAGGGTAGGTAGGTAGGAGTGTGAATAAGCTCGGTACTACGAGCATTTCTTTTAGCAATCTGCAGTTTTCATTTCCAGCTTAGTTTCAGATTTCAATTTGGAGCATATACAACTTTGGGTTTTCAGAGGATACAGGTTACAAGTTACAATTGGAAAGATTGAGTTTGGGAGAATCCCAATGGATTGGCACCTGGTCTACTATTCTTTGCTACCTCACAGGGAGGATAGCATCCCCGTTGGAGCCAGTTATTAGCACCATGATTTCCATAGCTAAGGTTATAGGTTTTTCAACAATTTTCAAAGTCATGCATGTTAGCACCCATATTTTTTTTATGACTGGCAGCATCTAACATCTCCAAGGGTCATTTTCAAAAGGAAGCTTATCATTTATTATTTCCATTTCCATTTGCAAATGCGTGCTACGCAGAGCACTTCACCGTGCAAAGGATTCTGTCATGTAGAGGATTTCATCGTGCATTGGATTTCATCTCACAGTGGATGTTGTTGCGCATAGAATGTTGTCACGCAATGGATTCTGTCACGCAGTGGATTTCATCACGCAGTGGATTTCATCGTGCAGTGGATGCTATCATGCATAGGATTTTTTCTCTCAGTGGATTCTGTCGTGCATAAGATGTTGTCATGCAGTGGATTCTATCACGCATAGGATGTTGTCGCGCAGAGGATGTCATCACAAAGTGGATTTTCCTGTGTACAGGCTATAGGTCATGCTACACAAATGACTGATTTAGTGGTCAACTTCAAGATCAATTTATGACCAACGAGAGAGGTATTTTGAAAATCCCCAAGATTTTTTTGTTGAGGAGAAACCAAATAATAAAACCCCTCTCATATTTTTAAAATGTGTCACGGATTGGGATATTTGAAGGAATCTTTGAGCCCTATTTTTCAGTTTTCATGATTTCCTGTCCGAGACATGTTTTTGTGACACATATTCTGTCCATATGGAAATGAATTTCAAGAAACAGAGAGAGGTTTTTATTTATAACAAGTTTAAATAAAAAAACCTCTCAATTTAGGAAAATATGTTTTTATTAGTGAGATATGATGCCATATTTATCACCTATTTTCCCAGTTTGTTGCGCAATCCGCTGTGTTTTTTGTTGTAGGTTACTATTGCATAGAAGACTTGTTGTGTGAGGGTGACAGATTACCCAAAAGTGCACAGGAAGACTCATCACAACCATATGGTTGAATTTTGATCATGATCAATGATTGTAAATAATATTTCGGTTACGATTATGATTTGGCAAAGTCATGTTTTCTATTTTTAGTGAATCTATTGAAGTTATTGTTCTCTTTCAAAGAAAACAAATCCATGATTCTAGGAGGAAGTAGTTCGACCATGGAAGCCAAGGGTGTTATTAGTTTTCTATATATGGTGATCATTTTTATGTAAAGCGGGTTGGTTGGCAAAATTGGTAGACGACAGCTATTGTATGTAATTTGAGTTTTTTGACCAAAATTTAATGCAAAGGTCATGTAACTTAATGAAAAAGATCTACTTGTAGAAGTTGGATGTATTGTGCCTCTTTCTTTGTGTATGTGCTTCCTGTCATTTTTATTCATATCTTTTTCTGTCTATTTCAGAACGAATTTTGAACCTGTTGATTCGTTGCGCAGTGCCCCTTATTCGCGCCACTTAGACAAAACATTTTCTTCTAAAGCTAACTCTGAATTCGCCCACAACGGTCCTCTGAGTTACTTCACTGAAGACTGTTTCTCACCTAGCCTTATCCTCTCAAGTTCAGTCACTAAGTCATTTGTCTTTGTCATTCCCTCAAATCGACTCCATAGCCCAAGTCTTACTTTCTTGCGCCAATATAACCAGAGCTCGTTTTATCAAAGGTGTTAAATATAGCCAGTGCTTTCAAAGCCATATCCTATGTTGAGACCATGCCTTCCAAGAGAGCCCTCTCCAGATCCGAAAGGCTAGTTTCGGGTCTCAAAGTTGGTTGAAAAAGTTACCTTTGTCGTCTTTTTATCAATCGAACAGATTTATGGAGTGCTAACACAACACACAAACTTCTCTTTTAAAATTTATATCATAGAACATGGGTGGAATAAGTGAAATTTGGATCATGGAGGGAGTGTAATTAGTGAAAAATGGTAGAATGATAGGACCTTTACGAATATTGTTGAAGTGAAAAAATCAAAACATGCTACCTCTGATGCAATCAAAATATATCTCTGTCCAAAATATCAAAATTTAAACAATATTTTGTTTCCAAAATAATAATCCAAATTGATGTCTTCTTTAACAAAATTGCTCGCTAGCTTTTGAATGTTTTTACACAGTAAACTATTTGATATTCCCAAAATTATTTAACCATAGTAACCATTATAACAACATTATCATTATATAGCATAAATGATGAACAACATCATAATCGCTTACATGAATACAACAATAATATTAGAGTGGATGAGCCATGATTCATAACATCAACCCCAACAATGGTCCTTTAAATCTCACAGGGTCACACACAACGCTCCCAAAACAAAACTCATATCCATCATTAAATCAAATCATTGTTCAATGCAACTTCTTTTAACTTCATTCTGGGTAGTATTACTCAATTCAAGCATCATACATTTCGAACACAGGTGCTTTCTTAACAATAAAACATGATAATTTAACCAAGATAAATAACATTTGTTATCGAGAACACAAGCTTCAACAAACTGTAATTTCCAATGAATAGGTGAGTACAAACTCTTTCCACAGTTTCCAAGCAAGGGACCAATTAAACTCATGCCCAAGTAACCAAGAAAGAACAGTGCTCTCATCAAACTTCAAACTGGAGTAAGAAATGACTTCATTGTAATACGTAGATTTCGAGATATGTCAATGACAGTAAGTGGTAGAGACAACGGGGCAATTCAAACAGAGGGTTTGGCAGTTGCATAGCACAAAAATCTTACTCTACAGGTGTTTTTATTATTATAATTGATCACGGATAATATAACAATAATTCGCAACATTGCTATCGACTTCATGAGATTCATATAAACAGACTGTAACTTCCAAAGAATAATTGAATCCAACACTTCCTTCATCACAGCATAACAAGTGACCAATTAAAACATGTGCCCAAACCAAAATAGCACGAATAGTGCTCCCACCGAAATCTAGGTAAGAAATGACCTCATATTTTCATAAGGTTCACCACACAACAATGACAGTGACGTCATAAGAAGGCAGGCTAACAATTGAGGGTTTGGTGAGGACAAGGCACGAAAGGTTTTAGTCCTTCATCATATTTCACTTAAACATTCACAGGGCAGTGACCAAGGCGTGGCATATTAAGCACGAAACCATAACTCAAAAGGCCGATGGAGTGTACAAATAACCCACAGACAGGAAGCGGTGAGGAGTTACGAATAGGGAAAACTCAAAACACGAACCAGAGGTAGGGCAGGCCATGGGTTCCAAACTTAATTCTTTTCCATAAAAAAGAAATGCAAACAATCATACAGATTAAAAGACACCACACTATTCATTCAACACCATGGCTCAAATACAACCACCACAAGAAGAAAAACCTTGCAAATAACCAATACACAGTCCAAACTATTTCATAACAACATGAACGAGAGCCAACATTTTGATTTAAGGGCAGAGTGAATTTCATGGATGGAGAAGTAAGAAAACCCCATACCTGTAAAATATTGTGTAAGGAGAAAACACCAGGGTTGTATACTTCCTCCATGGCCAGGAAGGCGAAGCAACAACAACTAATAGAGAAAAAATGAAATAATGACTAGGGTGTCAGGCTCGAGGTGAGTTTGCGTGACATGCATTTACTGCACATCGCTTCTTCCTTCATATTTTCATTCATGGCTTAGTACGACCCAAGCCCACTAGCCATCTCACCACACCATTAACATTCAAAACCATTAATACAACCAAATATTCCGAACTTTCCATGTTACGATTTGCAAAGTGCACGATATTCCAAAGTGTGCCACCCCTTGCCACTATCCATATTTCTCATATGACAACTTTCTAGGAACACAACCAAATTGCGATTCAACCAATGCACATAACAATAGTAGAAAGGGTCGAGGTGATCACCCAATCTTTGCTATGGACAATATACAATATCAAAATTAAAACTCGAGTGTATTTATTTCATCCAAAAGGCAGCATAATCATATTTCGTGAGAGATAATCAAGACCATATTGTTCCTTGTTTTAATCACCTTGCCCAAAACATATTATCATAAGCATTTTAACCATGATTTGAAGTAAATGAGTTGTAGGAACTGTGTCACAACCAATACATAGGCAAACAAAATATAAGTGTCGCTTCTCCGTTATAGTACCATAAGTTAAACAAGGGGTCCTACCTACTAGTATATTATTAATATAGTTAAATAATAAATCTCGGCAATCATTTGTGAGCACATTATCCAACGTTGTGCTTTCAAGCATCAACAAACTGGCGACTCGACAAGGAAATTTGTTTCTAACATATTAAGAACTCAGAATGTATGGTTTTGCATAATGGTGAATCGTAGATCATAGATTATTTACCAAAATTATTATGCAACAAGGGGAATGAGGTGGTTTAAGGGAAAAAATGATCCGAGACTTGGGAATAGCTCATGAAAAGTGTTATGTATGACAGGGTTTGGTCCTGTATGCATAACATTCAATCAGTCATAGTAAAAGTGTTTCTTGTTTTAAGGAGAAAATTTTATGGTATGCTCTTTTGAATCTCAGGGTGGAGGGAAGAAAGGGATAGCAGAAAGTAGGGATGAAAATCCAATCATCTATCTAACAACAATACTCGAAGTAGAGAGCAATTTCAGTGATGTCTACAAGGGGGACATCATGATAACTGTGTAACTTGATTGTTATTGATCAACAATACTTACATAATAGCATCTTTGTGGAAAAATTGATCCAAATTTTATTTCTCATAAACAGAAAGGAAAACAACAGAAATGCAATAGCGGAAAATGAAAAAGGAAGAAACACAACAGAAGAAAATGAAAAAAAAAACAGAAATGAAACAAGAGAAAATGAATCAATCAACAAAGAAAAAACCAAAGCAGTGAAATAGAAAACTATAATGCAGCAGTGACTTCCATGCAGCGTTTATCTTTCAAGTTGGTTCCACATAATGTTTCAAGTGGGAACCGTTGGTACTATAGGAAAATAATCGCTCTTCCAAGTCTTTTAGAAGATAAGAATTTGCGCCCAAGACAAAATCAATTTTGAAAGGACCAAGGCATAATTTTTTAAACTTTGAATGTCTTCCTCTATCAGCATGGGTTGAGTCCCAAAGAAAGACTTTCTCATTTACTTTAAATTTGATAGCTTTTGCACTTTTGTTGAAATATTTCTTCACGGTTTGTTGTCTTCTCTTTATGTTTTCCAAGGCAAACATTCTTTGTTCCTCTAAAGATAAAAATGAATTTATCCTTTGAGGGACATTGGAAGAATTTAATTCTTCGATCTGTAGCATCAGTCATAGGGAAGAAAGTTCTAATTCGGTAGGCAAAATAGCTTATTGACCATAGACAAGCTAAAAATGAGTGCAACCTATGCTTACCTTGGTAGTAGTGTGATCTTCCCAAAGGGCGTAAGTGAGGAGGGTGTGCCATTGATGAGGCTTATCTTTGATGATCCTCTTTATGATCCTAACCAGATTTTTGTTAGTAGACTTGGCTTGCCCATTTCCTTGAGGGTAATAAGCTAATGAGGTGAAATGTTTGACCCCCAACTTAACTAAAAACTGAGTCAATTTAGCGGAAATGAAAGCGGGACCATTATCTGTAATAATGTCTAAAAGAATTTCAAATATGTATAAAATATTGGTTTCCAGGAAAGAAATTACATGTTCATCCTATGAGTGTTTAAGTGGGACAACTTCAGTCCATTTAGTGAAATAATCTGTGGTTGTCAAGATAAAAACCTGCCCTGCTGAAGACAGAGGATTAATAAGCCCAATAAAGTCCATACCCAATTTAGAAAAAGGAAAATCATGGAGGAAAGGTTGCAAAGGCATGGAATAAAGGCATTCTTTCCCAATGAATTTTTTGCACTTGTCACAAGATATTGAAAAGTTATAAGAATCTCGAAAAAATGAAGGCCAATAATAACCTTTTCTGATGATTTTAAAAACAGTAGTTTTAGCAGAAAAGTGGCCACCAACGTGAATAACAGAATATGAAGATCCATGAGTTTCATGTAACAATTTATGTGCTTCCTCATTATTCACACATCGAAGTAATATACCATCAGCAGACCTCCTGAACAAAAAGTCTCCTAAAATAATATATCTATAATATTCAAGACAGAGCCTTCTCCTCTAATGAGTATCTAAGTCATATGGGCATTTCTAGTATTGCAAGTAATACACCAGATTTTTATACCAGGAATGTTCATCTATAGAAAGGGTTTGACTCTCAATATAAAACAATGTTGAAAGAGGATTATCCTGGTCATCAATTTCTTCACTTGCTTCAACATGTTGAGCTAATTGAAGGGATAAGTCTCATCCCTTAATTGTTTTCGAAGTCATGATGGTTAAATCATGCTCTTGGATTTTGGAAAGCCAATGTGCAAGCTTCCCTGAAAGATAATTTTGTGAAATCAAAAACTTGACAGCAGGAAAAGGGAATTTTACCTGTGTGTGCTTGCCTAGGATAAAGTGGAAAAATTTATCCACAGCTTTAACAAAAGAAAAAGCATGTTTTTTGATATAAGAATACTTGAATTCATCATATGATAAGCTTTGACTCATGTATGCTACTAGTTTGTCATTATTCTGGTCATCACATTGTAAGAGAATAAAATAAATTGCTTCTTCGGTGGCATTAGTGTATATGATAAAATCTTTCTCAAAGACTGTTTTCGCCAAAACTGGTGCGGAACTGATTGCCTTCTTAATCCTTCCGAAAACATTTTTGACATCTTCAGTCCAAGAAAAGGAGTGATCTTGCTTTAGAATATTATGAATCGGTTTGACCATTAAAGAAAAGTCAGGAACAATCCGCGGACAAAGTTGATAATGCCCATAAAGGCTTTAACCTCCTTTTTGGAAGTGGGGGCGGGAAGGTTCATAATAGAAACAATCCTTTTGGGATCTATGCTTATTCCTGAATCAGAGACAATATGTCCAAGGAGCTTTCCCTTGGTAACTCAAAAAAGAGATTTAGAAGGATTTAAAGAAATTTTGAACTTTCTTCATCGCATGAGAACTTTTCTAAGATGACCAAAATGATCTAATTAGTTCTTTGAATAAACAGTCAAGTCATCAAGATAAACCTGGATAATCTTATCAATCATATCGTCAAAAGATATCTGCATAGCTCTTTGGAAGGTGTCACCTACATTAGATAAGCCAAAAGGCATGTGTTCATAATTAAATGTGCCCCAACGTGTAGTGAAATTGGTTTTGTATCTATCTGTCCTTTTTACCTTGATCTGATTATAACCAGAGAAACCATCAAGTAAGGACATCATTTGTGACCCTGTAACTTGCTGCAAAATCATTTCCGTGTTAGAGAGAGGAAAATGGTCTTTTACACTTGCTTTATTCAACGCATGAAAATCAACACACAATCGGATCTGACTAGTTGTCTTCCAAACATGGACCAAATTGGAAACCCACTCAGAATATTTAACCGGAAAAATTATACCAGCCTTCAAAAACTTTCCCAACTCCTTTCTAATAGTAGCTTCAAGTGCGGGGTTAATGGGTCTTTGTTTTTGCCTAACTGGTTTTATCCCTTCCTTAATAGGAATGGCATGATGTATGAGAGCATGATCAAAACCACAAAGATCCTCATATGACCAAGAAAAAACATCTTGAAATTCATGAAGTAGCTCAATGAATTTCATCTTTTCTTCATCAATACATTGGGCACCTATCTTAATATTCTTGGGGGAATCGGGTGTTCCAATGTTCAAGGAAATGGTTTCACCCACTTTCCTTTTTGAATCATCTTCTTTATGTATTTTTTTGTTGCCTTTCGAGAGGAGTCAAGCCTTTCGGAATTTTGTTGTTTTCCATGGATATAATCTCCTTGGGCTTAAATGGTTCATTTTGTATGAAAGCACAGATGCCTTCATCAATAGGGAAGACCTATCGTGACTCTAAATCATCAGGAATGTGAGGATTATATAAAGATTTAAAAGTGCAATCAGGTCTTTGAGGCAAAATTTGTCGAGTGGGAGATGTTGAAAATAAAGCTAACCTGTCAGCCATTGAATTAAGTTCTCTTTTAACATGAGTGATGTTAAATGATAATAAGTTCTAGATAAGCATCCAAACAGCTCGGGTGTAGCATTTCATCAACTTATTGCTAGGAGAGTATATTTTATGTACAAGGTTCACAACAAGTTTAGAGTCCCCAAAAAATGTAAGGTGTCCACAACCTAACTTATAAGCATTTTCAATGCCTAGAAATAATGCTTCAAACTCGATGACGTTGTTCGTGCAAGAAAATTCTAACCTAGAAGAAAAGTTGTGAATTTTACTTACAGGTGATTATAAGATAATGCCAGCTCCATTACCTTTATTGGAGCATGATCCATCGAAGTGCATGTGACACATACCATATTCCAGATCAAACTGTTCCAGGGTAGTGTCACCCTCATCCACAAAGATGGAGTACACTCCTAAGTCTTCCTTGACATAGTCTACATTAGGCTGTGGAATGTTCTCTATGTATAGTGAGATTCATCCTTCCCTTAGGACTATAATATTCTTTCCATTCTGAGGAACAGATAAGTGTGTCCCATTAAGTTAAAGGTATCCACATGTCAAGGCTTTCCAGTCTCTTCCTAAGATGAAAGAATAGTTACTTACTGGCATGTCGATTACCTAGATGTTGAGGGTTGTCCTTTTTTTAGGATGTGTGTATAGAACTAAAGTCATGTCTTTGATTTCACCTATAGTTGATTGTTGAAGACTTTTATAGGAGAGCATGCTTCTATAATTTTCATTAGTACATGATAATCCTAGCTCTTCCATGATGATTTTCGACATTACGCTTGGACCCGAACCATCGTCAATTAGGAAACAATGGGTTATTTTATCCATAATTTTTACATAAATGGAAAATGGAAGGTTTTTTACAGGGTGTCTAAAATTATTTACACCTATTTTATTTACATTGGAATCCTCTTATTTTGCCTCTTGGAAAGATTGGCTATGGTGGAAKATTTTCCTTCCATAAAATTATTGAGATGCTTTTGTTGTTCGGGGACGAAAACCATGTCTAGAAGAGTAGCATCGGCCTTGATATTAGCCAATTGGTTGAGAATGTTATACTTGAAAGAGGGAAGAAGGGGGGGAACTCCTTGAMTATCATGATTTTTGGTAGATTGTACAATAGYAGCTTGCGAAGATGAGCTTTGACTAGAAGAAGTACAAGGGGGGTCATATTTTCCTTTAGAAGCATAGGATTTGTTCCTAGTGTTTATGATCATAACATCTTCCGGTTCTACCCTATCTAGAAAAACAATGGTGGTTTTGGGATTCTTGCCAAAGATTTTATCTCTGGCACTTTTCTTAACCTCACAAGTACTTTCTTCATGATTTTCCTCACAGAAGTTACACCAACTGCGAGACATGATGGCTTTGGGATGAAAGTTGTTTTCATTGGTATTGCTAAAAGGTGTTGAGGAAGAAGATGATGCCCCAAGAGTAAGTAAAGGGACATTTCCCTTTCATTCATATGCTATCATTTGATTGTTCATATCTTGCACAAGTTGTAGGAGGGCAGACATTTCCATTTGTTTAACCGAGTCCCCTTTGGGGAGACCTGTTCTTTCTAGTTGCTCTTCATATTCTAGACAAGTATGAAGAGCAGAACCAAGATTATAAATAGTTTTTTATTCAATACTGTGTCGATAAGGGGAAGGTAGAGCATTATAGTAATGCATAAAAGCATCTTAGTTCTGGGGGAGAATAAGTTTGGGGATTTGATTATACAACTTGGTGAAATGAAGGTTGAAAGACTTAATAGTCTCACCGTCTTTATATGCAATGTTATTATATTCCCGTAATTGTTCGGTTGGGCTCTTAGAATGCCCATAAGTGGAATTGAACCAGTAAACTAACTCTTTCCAAGTGGAAAGAATATTGGGAGGGAGATCAAAAAAATATGCCTATGTTTTCCCTTCAAGAGAGTTGAAAAATAAGCACATGCAAGTATCATTATCATTAGCTCTAATATTGTAACAACCACTAGAGAATGCTACCAAGTGTTTGTTTGTAGTGAATGTATTATTTCCTGAAAACCTAGATAGATTCTCTTTAAATTTTGGTAATGGACGAGTAGCAGGTGCTAGGTTCAAGGGAGAGGATAAGTGCCATGGGGTGGTAATAGAATCTTCCTCGAATTGAAAAAGCATGTACTTCTTTATGATCTTAGCAAGGTTGGTAGTATATTGGAAAAGAACTTGGTGAATGTATATACTACCAATTACTGATGAAGCCGAAGGTTGAGATGATGAGGCACCTCCAGTACCACCAGATCCACCCACAGATGCCATTTTGAAAATTATGGGTGAGGGTGAGAAGAGTGAACTAGTCAAATCAAACAAATTTCTCCTTAGAGTACTTTCTTGGGTTGACAAAATGGATTTTCTCCTTCTTATTTCAATGATAGGAGTGGATTCAGGAGACAATCCTCTTCTTATAGAGATGAGAGAATTTGAGGACATGAAAAAGAAGATCAAAAATTTAGGAAAATGAGGGCTATAGCTGATTTCTAGGCTACCTTTTCTTGGCCTCTCAGCGTTCACGAATACTTATATATTGTTCAATTACTTCCCACGAGCATTCAAGCTCAGCTCGAGTATTAGCAATTTTTAAGATAGTATCGAATAAATTCAAGGCAATGTTGGTCTGGGCTTTAAGACCGTGTTCAATATTGGGTTGTCTTGTAAAAGGTACTGCCATTAAAAAAATCAGTCAAAGAGTCATAAACAAAAAACAGAAATATTCAAGAATAATCGTGAATACAATCAACCAAAGAGATATGGAATATCTCCCCAGTATAGTCGCCAAATAAATGTTGAAGAAAAGGTATATATTACCTTACTCAATCATTTTCAGATCTTGCCTGGCTAGGAAAAGATAGCTGGGAATGTCACCTGGGGTTTATAGTCTCAAAATATTCACTTAATCCGCAAGTATTAATTACAAGGACTAAGGTTGATTTTATAATTTAAATACGTTGCAATATAAAATAAGATTTATAAAATCTACGGGAATGTACACATATTTTATAATAAAATCAACATGAATATCAAAAGCAAAAAAGTAACCAAGTCACGGAAACACATGTATGAGACATAATAACAATCTGATTTTATTTCATTCTGAGATACCAAAAGTGTTTTTATCTTTACAAAACCCCTGCGAGGGAATGGACTAAAGTTTGATTTAGATATGTTCGATGAACACCATACAAAAAGACTCCAACAATAAAGTAAAACTGGAATTAATAATCTGGATCAGCTTGCCACAAACTGCTGCCATTTTGACTCTGCAAGATATCCTTTATTAGCCATGAAAATTAATTCAGAAACATACAAGAATACACAAACTATCAAGGATGAATCAACACCTCTAAAACAAGCGTCTGAAAAGTGTGTTTCGGTCTTGAACCTTGTTATCTACAATAAGACCTTGTTTTCACCAAGAGAATTAGGTTTTTGAATAAACTCAGAAATGAATGAAAATTGAAACTATCTCATGTAACTAAAGAGAAAACCTTAGTCTAGTTTTCTCCATCTATTCTCCCTTGTCTCTTATTCTCTTTGAGTTTTTATTATTTCCCAATAAGTTGAAGTAGTTCAACTACTTTCTTTAGTTAAGTTGATTTAACTTAACTAATTAATTTAGAAGAAATAAATAATAATAATATAGTTAAGGGTCTTAATTAATAATAACTAAGTAGGTGGGACCCCTTATGACTATCATCATTTCTTCTTTTTAAATCATGAAATATAACACACAAAAGATAATCATTTTGACCATATACCACCCTTGTAACTCCCTTGAATACCGTTTAAACTGGATATTTAAATATCAACAATAATTTATACCATATCCAAAAAGAATGTATATCCACATTATCCATAAAATATAAAAACTAGAGCTTGTTGTCCAAAATATGATGAAAATCATTAAACATTGTCCACGTCAACTAAATCACATAAAACATAATTTAAAAACCATATTTGCCACTTTGTGAGACAATTTTCCTTTTTTCACTACTGTTTCCCTTAGACTTTTCTGAAGTAGCCCGTGGTTGATTGGACCCTTGGGGTTTTATCTCGTTGATCACATGACAGAATTTATCCTTTAAATGAAGGCAAGAAGACACAAATTTAGAGGAATCAATGGAGGGAGAAGAAGAAGAAGCAATTGTTTTTCTTTTTGTCTTTCACAGGTTGGGGAATATCAGTTTTCAATCTCTTACTGGCATGTGAAGACTGAACTAGATAAACAACACAGGAAATTTGAACATTGGAATTGACAAGTGGTGGTAAAGGAAATGAAATAATGGGACAACCATGATGGTGAAAGACAGGTTTGTGGACAATTTATTTCCAACCGTCATTTGCGGGGACTTCGAGCTGCAATGACACATGTGGAGGAACGGGAATGCCGAGAATATTCTGAGGAGGCTAGAAATGTGGTCTTTCTGGTCGAGGGTGCATTATCCCATGGCCAACCCAATTAAAGAACCCACCTTGGAACAACTGGTTCAATTCTGGCGGGTCAACGTCAAAAATGGATAGAAAATCTAGGCCTCCTATGGCCTCGATTCCAATTTCCCCTGCCTTTTCTATTTCAACCATTGTTTCCTCTACTGAAAAAGTTCATCCTGTAGAAACAGTTTGTCAGTAATGAAGATTTTAATAAACCATACATGACACTATGCTTACATGAATCAAAAGTTGGCTCCAAAATTGACACAAGATACATGCAAATCCATCCATAACACATCATTCATTAATTTCCATGTGAACAAGGAATGATAGGGTTCATGGGAAATATGAAGGGAGTGTAATTAACGAAAACTGGTAGAATGTAGGGAATCAATATACGAATATTGTTCAACAATTAACCAAACAATTAACTGTGTATATAAAAATATCAAGAATATCATTCATCAACCCTTGCTATGTTATCTTTCTCTCGCTTCCACACAGACTTCTCTTTTAAAATTTATATCACAAAACATGGATGAAATAAGTGAAATCGGGATCATGGAGGGAGTGTAATTAGTGAAAAATGGTAGAATTATAGGGAACCTTTATGGATACTATTCAAGTGAAAAAATCAAAACATGTCACCTCTGATGCAATTAAAATATATATCTCTCCAAAATTTTGAAGTTTAAATAGTATTATGTTTCCAAAACAATAATCCAAACTAGTGCACAACGTTTCTTCCTTCATATTTTCATTCATTGCTTAGTACGAGTCAATCCCACTAGCCAACTCACCACACCATTAACATTCAAAACCATTAATACAACCAAATATTCCGAACTTGCCATGTTACGATTTGCAAAGTGCACGATATTTCAAAGTGCACCACCCCTTGCCACTATCCATATTTCTCATATGACAACTTGCTAGGAACACAACCAAATTGCAATTCAACCAATGCGCATAACAATAGTAGCAAGGGTCGAGGTGATCACCTAAGCTTTGTTATGGACAATATACGATATCAAAATTAAAACTGGAGCATATTTCTTTCATCCAAAAGGCAACATAATCATATTTCGTGAGAGATAATCAAGACCATATTGTTCATTGTTTTAATCACCTTTCCCAAAACATGTTATCATAAGCATTTTAACCATGATTTGAAGCAAATGAGTTGAAGGAACAGTGTCGCAACCAATACATAGAAAAACAAAATATAAGTGTCGCTTCTCCATTATAGTACCTGTTGACCGCCTGTTTAGCACAGAGGTCAACTCATTATTATGAAGATTATTTTATGTCAGAGACAGAGATGGTTCTACCGGGTGTTTTATACACCAGCACTTAAATTTTTGTAAAAGGAATTTCCGCACCCCTGCGAGGGTATATAATGTAATAATGTCTGCATGGATCATAGTTAGGTCAGGTACCTTGGATGTTGACATCAGAGGAGTTCCTTTCATCGAGGGTTTTTTATCCTCAGGTTGTCGACCAGACAAGCTCCTGGCCGACTTCCCTTGAGTTTTTCCCTCCACAGGCTTCCTCCAAAGTGGTGGAAGGCGCTCTGGTGGTCACATTCATTGAGTAACCTCTTAGGATCATTGTAAATGACCATGTTAGACAATGTCTGAAGTTTCGCGGAATTTCGTCGAGTCTAGAGTAGTTTTTTTTAATTAATTGAATTATTTAAAATTTAATTAATTAATTATTTTTGAGCTTAATATTGTAAAAAACTTCGTCTTTGGCAGAAAGATAGGGGTATTTGTGCTCAAAATGAATGGAATAGAACTCCCTACACCCACTGATCAAGTTTCAGCTCAGTCGGACTAATTTTTCTATGTCTTAGTCCACTTAGAGTCAGTTAGGGCAAAAACAACAATTTTAATTGCTAAGGTGATATTATTAAAATATCACAAAACATTGTAATTTTTGAGTTAGTGAGTGAGTGTAAGGTGGAAAGTGGCAAGTTAAGACCCTCCTAACCTACCCAAACCCATCCCAACCTTTTCCCAACTTAATTCAACCTATTAATTCACTTTTTGACCTTTTTTTCCCTTGCCCTAAGGGGAAATACGACCCTAACTAACTAGATCCCTCAAATCTCTCCTTGGAATTTGAAAAGAGGCATCCACACATGTGGAGCGCCCCCCTAGACTCACCCTAAACCTAACTCCTACCAAAAACCTAACTAAACCACACTCTAACTCTCTCTAGAAGCCCACATCCTCTCTCTTGGGCGCCCCCTCTTGATGGTAAGTTGTTACAACTTACCAAAAACCTAACCAATTGCTAAATTAAGCATATGGGTCCTCCCTAAACCCTAGGTGCACCCTTTTAGGATGGATTTCTATCCTATCTCATGCCTCCACCTCATCTTTCATCAATCCCAAGTCTCAAACCCTAAGGGGGCGCCCCTCCTCTTGGGATTTGCTCACTTTCTCAAGTGTAAACACTTGGCACTCATCCAAACCCTCTCCTTTTGCCTCTAGAGGTATAAAAGGAACCCTCTCCCTCACTTTTTCCTCACCATTCTTTGAGCTATTTTTATGCTACCGAATTCTTGCCATCTTCTTGCCTCTTGCCACACTACACTCATTCATCTTGCTCTTGGAATGCTTGGAGCAATTAGTTGCACAAGGTTCCATCATATTGGATGAATAAAGAAAGCTTTGGAGGATATTTTGGATTGTAGAGATTAGTCTCATGATCAAGATCACAT